>PVKV010011634.1:0-69623 GCA_004027835.1 Alouatta palliata
GGTCTGTCGGGGGGAAAACGGGGAGGGACAGCAGGGGGTGGGGAGTTGGGGAGGGATAGCATGGGGAGAAATAACAGATACAGGTGATGGGGAGGAAGGCAGCAAATCACACTGCCATGTGTGTACCTATGTAACAATCTTGCATGTTCTTGTACCCCCAAACCTAAAATGCAATAAAAAGTATATTAAAAAAAAAAAACTGATATAAAATATAACTGTATTTATATTTTATACAAGCACAAGCAAGTCTTAATATTTCTGCTGAAAATTTCCTAGGAAAACAATATCAAACAGCAAGATATTTTAATCAGTTAAAAATTAAACATCAAATTTAAAATAAATATTAAATTAAACTGACTTCATTTTAATTCATTTCACAAATTCTAGAAAATCGGGAAGTATATATTTTCCTGGGCCTTAGGGAAGTACCTAGCTCTGCTTCCTCAAGCTGTGGTTCCTTTTTTTGAGATGGAGCCCCGTTGGGTGGCCCAGGCTGGAGTGCAGTGGCATGATCTAGGCTCACTGCAGCCTCCGCCTCCTAGGTTCAACTGCTTCTCGTGCCTCAGCCTCCTGAGTAGCTGGGACTATAGGTATAGGCCACCACGCCCGGCTAACTTTTGTATTTTAAAAAAATATTTTTACAAATACAAAAATGTAGAGATGGGGTTTCACCATGTTGGCCAGGCGGGTCTCGAATTCCTGACCTCAAGGGTTCCACCCACCTCTGCCTCCAAAAATCCTGGGATTACAAGTGTGAGCCTCTGTGCCCCGTGGTACTCTATCTTCTACCCAAACACTAACCACCTTAAATTACCAACACTGGCCGGGTATGGTAGCTCACACTTGTAATCCCACCACTTTGGGAGGCCGAGACAGGCAGATCACGAAGTCAGGAGACTGAGACCATCCTGGCCAACATGGTCAAACCCCGCCTCTCCTAAAGATACAAAAATTAGCCAGGTATGGTGACATGCACCTGTAGTTCCAGCTACTCGGGAAGCTGAGGCATGAGAAACGCTTGAGCCCAGGAGGCAGAGACTGCAATGAGCCAAGACTGAGGCACTACACTCCAGCCTGGCGACAGAGCGAGACTCTGTCTCAAAAAAAAAAAATTATCAACACAAAGAGAGACACAGCTGATTTGTCTTGATACAACCCTTCAGGTCAAGATCATTGAATAATATACTTCCTGGAGCTTTTTCACTAATGAAATTCAGGATGAAATGGCCCAATTACTAAATTCTGCTCTTCAGCAAAATGAGCAAGTTATGTCTGTTGTAAAGCACAGGGTCTTCTTTCTGAGATGGAGGATATCCACAATATTCACAATGTACTATTTTCAAAATCTTTGGTTAATTGAGCCATTGAGTCTTGCCCAAATATGTAATTCAGAAAAGTGTGATGATCAAAGGTCTATTTTCCAGGTTCAAGCACATCTTTTAAAAGAAAAAAAGTCAGACTGCCTATTAATCTCTCTTCCATAACATAAAAGTATAGAATGGCCTTCTTCGAATTTGCCTATTTAGAACTGCTTAGAAGCAAAAGCTTCCTCAGCCTTACCTTTCCTAATCAGAATCTGTATTTTTTAAAACAAGTATCACATGGGGTTCTCATGTCTGAGTAAGTCTGGAAAATGGTTCTAGAAGACACTGTCGCAACCTCTAGAGAGCTTCAGCTTCCATTGTGACTCAAAATTTAAAAATAAGAAAAAACATAAACATAATACCTGAACATTCAAGTAGAAGTTAGTTCCCACTGAATTTTTAATTCCCTGAAGTTATACAATAAAGGAACTGTCATTAAATCACTGAAGATATAAATTAGTTAAGAAATACAAAATGGTTGATTTTTTTAAATTAAAAGTCCCAAATATATGGTATAAAAATAAACCACCTAAATTAAATGGTTAATACTATAAAATGCTACAGATTTTAAAAGTTTTCACAAAACATGGGAAACCATTTTTCTAAACCTGGAAAAATGGTATGTTTTCTCAGCATAGAAATTAGTCAAGAACTCTAAGAGTAAAAAATTAATACATTTCATAAAATAAAATACTGATGTGTATCTTTTCAAATGTGTATATTCCAATTCAAAAGGGAAACTGGAAATACGTGTCCTTTTGAACAAATTAAACAGATCCATTCTGTTCCTTCCCAACCCTTTTCACCTCGACTTCCCTAATGTAAGGAAAGATTTGTTTTAGTTTAAGGATACTAAATCTAACACAGAGAAGCATTCAACACAATCACGAGAGTTTAGGACTGAAGTCCAAGCCAATAGTATAAATGTGATTTAATTGTGCTTTCCTCCTCCTAAACATCTATTTGCATCTTCAGTGTATCTACTCCCTATGGGGCGCGCATGGCATTGGGCAAAATTTAATATTCTTGCCTCGTATCTCATCCTCAGAATGACTTCATACATATGATATGGTCCATAATGTGGAAATATCTGCATCAAATACATCAGATGAAATGCTAATGAGCTTATTATACAAAGAGCTTATGTAAATTGCTAATGAAAACTCCAGGCCCATGAACTAAATGGGCAAATAATAAGAATGGGCAATTCACAAAAAGAAAAAAGTATGGCCACGTGCGGTGGCTCACACCTGTAATCCCAGCACTTCAGGAGGCAGAGGCAGGTGGATCACTTGAGGTCGGGAGTTCGAGACCAGCCTGGTCAACACGGTGAAACCCTGTCTCTACCAAAAGAACAAAAACTAGCTGGGTGTGGTGGCAAGCACCTGTAGTCCCAGTTACTCCGGAGGCTGAGGCATGAGAATTGCTTCAACCTGGGAGATGGAGTTGTAGTGAGCCAAGATTGTGCCATTGCACTCCAGCGTGGGTGACAGAGTGAGACTCCATCTCGGAAAAAGAAAAAAAAGAAAAAAGAAAAAAAGTACAAGTGATTAAGGAAGGTAAACAAATAAATACAAGTCAAAGAAAACATACCAATTTTGGCCTGCCAAATTTATGAAGTTGATAGATCCCATCCTCATGTTTTAAGACATATTCCTTGCACTACACTGTGATTCACCTTTGCTGGGCTGGGTTCTCCTTTAATGGGAGGAAAAAGCAAATCACATCTAGGTGTGGAGGCACTCTGAATTAACTGGGGAAACTGTTAGTATGTCATTTCAAGGGGCTAAAATGTTGTTAGTATACTGTAAAACCACAGTGGTGGATATTAAAATTTACCCAGTGTCAGCTGGATTCCAGGCAATGTATCTGTTATCTCTTTATTCTCATTGTGATTCCATAAATTTGAAATATTATTCCCATTTTACAGATGAGGCAAATACAGTTCAGAAGGCTATTCATGCTCAAACATCTAGTAAATGGCAGAGGTGAAATTTAAAACCCAATGTGATCCCCAAACAAATGTTCCTTCTAGTATACATTATTTTCATCTTAATTATAAGGGCAAAAACAAACTCTCTAAAAATACAGAGCTAACCAGATTAACCACTTCAAAATGTATTTCATAGCCATTAAACTAATGTCTTTTTTTCATAGCTACTTCCTGTTACCTTTGTCCTGCTCAGTCTCATCAGATATCTGAAGGCATAAAATCTTTCATTTCTACCAAATTTAATATTAGTATTTAAAAGCAACAAATCTACATTTGTTAGAAATAATGCTTGCCTAAAGCCAAAAGGGGTTCATCCTTAGCATTCTTCATAGCCTCCCTGAGTACATAAATCCAGACTTACATGTATAAATCTATATCTATATAAAATCATTTTCCTTTCACAATAGGAGGAAAGAAAAAATGGTGACTTTGTTATACGATCTGCCTAAAAATAATCATGTTATTAACCTTTTCCCATGAAGTAGAAGGCCATTTTTCTTCATCCTGTTAGTGCAGAGCTACAAATCTCATTTGTTACATAGCTCAAAGACATCTTCCACAGCAAGAAAAACCTGCCATTAGTAAATTCCTAACCAGTATGAACCTGTGGTTCTATTTTAAAGAGGTTAGTGCACATCTGCCTTCTAAATATGTCATAAAAGACCACTGTGGCATATTTAAAATCCTGGTCTGTTATTACTTAATACCACGCTACAACACAAAAATCATGATTTCTACTTGTAGACTATGGAGAAAAACAGTGAGCCCCGGTTCTAATAGTAGAACCACCCAACCTGTGTGATGGAAACAGGATATGGGGAAATGGGGTGACGAGACTCTCTGGGATTGTCATCTTTAGCTATGAGTGGCTTCTTCTGTTTACCCTAATAGCCCCACAAATACTTAGGTTACATGCTTGAAGCTACAACCTACTTGAGCCTCAGTTTTCTCCTCTGAGACTCTATGCAGTACAGTAACCCTTGTGAAGCCATCAGAGTTCCTGAAATTCGTTATAATAGAAGGCTTTGTCCTTGGGAAACTTAAGGTCTTATGGATTCCCACAAAAATTAAAACTGGAACTACCATATGACCCAGCAATTCCTTTTCTGGGTATACAGTAGTCCCCCTCCTTTTCCAAGATTTCACTTTGGAAAGTGAAATCTTGGAAAAGGAGGGGGACTACTGTATACCACCCATGGACAGCCAATAGAAAAATAAGCAAGAACAGTACAATAAGATATTTTGAGAGAGGAATCAAACTATTACAGTATATCATTACAACTGTTCTATTATTTTATTATTAGTTGTTGTTAATCTCTTACTATACCAATTTATAAATTAAACTTTATCACAGGTATGTTGTACAGGAAAAAGTGTATTATTAATAGTATATATGGGGTTCAGTACTATCCAAGGTTTCAGGCATCCACTGAATGGATTCTCTGTGGATACAAAGGAAATGAAATCAGCACCATGTAGAAATATCTGTATTCCCATGTTCATGCCAGCATTATTAACCATGACCAAGAAATGGAAACAACCTACGTATGAATAAAGATGAGTAAAGAAATTGTGGGTCAGGCGCAGTGGCTCAAGCCTGTAATCCCAGCACTTTGGGACGCCGAGGTGGTGGGATCATTTGAGGTCAGGAGTTCAAAACCAGCATAGCCAACATGGTAAAACTCTGACTCTACTAAAAATACAAAAATTAGTCAGGTATGGTGGTATGCACCTGTAATCCCAGCTAACCAGGAGACTGAGGCACAAGAACCGTTAGAACAAAGGAGGCGGAGGCTGCAGTGAGCCAAGATCATGCCACTGCACTCCACCCTGGGTGACAGAGCGAGACTCTGTCTCAATAAATAAATAAATAAATAAACAAACAAAAACCCTGTGGCATATATACACAAAGGAATATTATTCAGCCTTTAAACAGGAGAGCCTGCCGTTTGCCACAACATGGATGAACCTGGAAGACAGTAACCTCAGTGATGTAAGCCAGACACAGAAATAAAAATACTGCATGATCTCACTTATAAGTGGAATCTAAAAAACAAACAAACAAATAAATAAATAAAAGAGTCAAATACATAGAAACAGACAGTAGTATAGTGGTTAACAGGGGTGGGGAGAAGAAGGGCAGGTGCAGGTCAAGCGTACAAAGTTGCAGTTATGGGGGTAAGTCTAGAGATCTGATGCATAGTTAACAATACTGTATGGTATACTGGAAATTTGCTGAGAATAGATTTTAGGCACTCCTACCAAAAAAACAAGGTAACTGTGAGGTGATGAGTATGTTAATTTGCTTGATTGTAATATTCATTTCACTATGCATATGCATACCAAAACATTATGTTGTATACCTTAAATATATACAATAAATATGATCTTATGGAGAAAATGGAGTGGTAAGTTCAGATCACAGGTAAATGATAAAGACCTTTAATTACATATTTACCTTTATTAAAATAAAGATGAGAATGGAAGTGCAGTGGGAACAGGAACTTGGGGGTTGTTTTGTTCATGCTTATTACCAATGACCATAACATTGCATGAAACAGGGTCGGCACACAGTAAGTATTTCATAAATGATGAATGAAGGAAACAATGTCATTTTATGAAACGTGAGTTTAGAATAACGGTTACTACATAAATATTTTTCATTTATCTTTGTTTCTCAAGATGACCTCATGAGATAGTGAAACATGGATGATACCGGCAGTGATAATTGAAAGAAAAAGTAAAGAAGTGCTCTGTTTATTAATGAGAAGGGACAAACTAAATACTGCTTCATTCAACACAAACTGAGCCATTTCAGTCACATACTAGAAGCTAAACAGTGTGCTATGACTTTAACAAATTTACTGGTCAAGAGGCATACTGGAAAGGGACTTAACTATTGGCCAAGGCCTTCAGAAAGGGTTCTCTCTCTGCCCTTTTGAAGAATGATTAAATGAAGGTTTCTTTTTAGTAAAACTGTCATTACATCTCCCTTACAGTTGCAGCAAAAACACTCCAAACATAATTTAGTACTCTGGTTTTACTCCACAGAATGATCAGCATTTATTGCATGGAGATCAAAGCATGGAGGAGATTCTAGAATCAGTTGCTTGCTTGGCTCTCAAAACTCTTGTTCATTTTTGTCAACAACCAAAGATGTAATAAACAATTTAAGAGCCAATGCCTCCCCCATCACAAAGCTGTCAAATCCTCCATGATTCACAAAATTATACTGGTACTACAATTTTAAAAAAATAATTCTACATGCTTAATCAACAGAGAAATACTATAAAATCTGTTCCAAGATCTTTCTGTATTCCTTTTAAAAGATAAGTTGTTTTAGTTCATTCAGTGACTATTGCTGCAGAACGAGCAATGGCGTGCCCTTCACATCTTGTCTTCCATGTAACTGCAGGGGCTGTTTTTAAAGAAACAGAAGCAGTAGAGCCCAGTCATGTTTGTAGTCAAATTCTGGCTCAGGAACATAGAAGGTGCTTTAAGTCAGCTATAATAATGTCTACAATATGATCTGACGTGCAGTTGACTTAATGACTATTGAATATTTTTATCACCCTCTAAATCAACAGATGTAATAACATTGTGTTTGATAGAAAAACAACCATTCATGCTAGAATTGATAAAAATAACTGTGCCACTTGTGGCAGGAAAAATGTAAACGTTGATTCAATTTCATTGAGTTTTTAATTAACTCAGAAACAGAACAGCAGTAATAAACTAAACTTCACTATTTGATCACCAAAAATAAATAAATAAATAAAACAATATCTTAATCTTTTTTTCTCCACTGCTGTTTTCCAACAGGATCTCCCCAGGCTTCCTACATCTCATTTAGGAGCTCAGGGCTTTGTTATTCTTTGGAAGATAGCTTGCTTATGAAATTACCCAAAAAAAGCACTGGCACTCACATGAAAGAGTGGGACAGGGAGGGGAAGAGACAGAGGAAAAAGAGGAGAGAAGAGAGAAAGGGAGAGAAAATTAGCTATCAAAAATCAACAGTGCTTACTTTTTCTTTTGTAAGAAATGTACAATCAACATGCTTCCCAAAAAAGCCAATGTCAGCCAGCTGTGGAGACTCACACCTGTAATCCCAACTACTCAGGCAGCTGAAGCAGGAAGATCATGTAAGCCCAGGAATTTGAGACCAGCCTGGGCAACATAGCATGACCATGTTTAAAAAACGAAAAAAACAAACAACAAAAAAAAAACAGCCTGATCCTATAATCCCAGCTACTCAGGAGGCAGGAGGATTGCTTGAGCCCAGAAGTTCAAGGCTGCAGTGAGCTACGACTGTGCACTACGCTCCAGAGTGAGACCTTGTCTCCTTTAAAAAAAGCAAAAGTCAATGTCAGAGTTGAAAAACTGTTTTTAAAACAATTTTTTATTCTCAATCAAGTTCCCAAGGACACTCTGAAGAAGGGACATTAGCTCTTTCCTTGCCTTTATATATACCACAGGGCATGTTAAAATTTATCCATCTAGTCCTATACTTCACCAGAAGTTTTTTAGTGCTTCACTCCCCTGCTGTTTCAAGGATATACTCATAATATACATATTTTAAAAGACATTTTAAATATTCAAATATTTGTGCTCCTTACAGTTTTTCAAAGTTCAAGTCACAAGAATAAAACTTTCAAGAATGTCATTATGTCGCCCATTACACTTGAGAGCTATGCTGGTTCTGTAAGATTAAAAATTTAGTTCCTCACACATTAGCCCCATTTCAAGTACTTGACGGCCCCATGTAGGTAAACTTTATCTTTACACAGACTCTACAACACAGAAAGAGAAAAATCATGTTGACAATATGAACTGCAAGAGAAGCAAGACTTCTGGAATAGGCAGACTCTTCTAAATGTTGGCAGTCATTTTAAAATTTACAGGATAATAATAAAAATACTGTGAAACCACAGACTGGGGAGACCTGACAACTAAATGCAGGTAGCATCTTGCTTTGGATCCTAGAATGGAAAGTAGTTAATGGAAAAACTGGTGAGGTTAGTTAGTACCATTGTTGGATTTTTGGTTTTGAGAAAGGTATCATGGTAATGTAAGATGTTAATGATGGGGGAAGCTGAATAAAGTGTATATGAGAAGTCTCTGTACTACCTTTTCAACTTTTCTGTAAATCTAAAATTATTCCAAAATACGAAGTTTAGTAACCACCACCACTTCCAAGTGGGCCACATTTGCCCCCTCAAGTCTCCAGTTTGTGATCTCTAACCACTGTGTGAACCCCACATCATAAACACTACCTAGACAAACACACAGCACAGAAATAAAACAATACGTTTTCATGAATCAGAAAAAATGTGAACAATTATGAAGAGAAGAAGGACGTGAGTGAAACTGCTGACAAAACAACAGAATGTATTCTGAAGTGACTTTCATATACTCAGCCTATCATTCTCAGAGTTGTGGAAAAATCTAAAAAGAAGACTAAATATGTTCATATTTATGTAAGACTAGAAAAAAATGATTTGCATTAGGAAATGATATAAACACTAGGTACTCAAAGATATTGAAGAAACAAATATCCATGAATCGGTCAAAAATCTAAGAACATAATCAAGTGCCCAAATTTGAGATTATAACATCCTAAGGAACTGGAAAGGGAGAGATCAATAGTAGCTGGAGAGACCCATCCAGGAATGAACTCTGAGAGGTTTAAGAAAGCTGAAAGGCCTGATAAAGACATCCCTGGCTGAGAAACTGGATAAAAAAGAAACAAGAATGAACATGAAAGAGATAAGAATGCTCTAAAAAGTATAAGGAGTGATAGGAAACAGGCTGGTTAGGTCAAGGGAGTTTAGATTAATGAAGGCCTTAAAAGTCAAGCAAAGGGGTTTGGTCTTGAAACAGTAACAACTAGGGACAACTTACCATTGCTATATGGGGCAGGGGGTGGAGAAAATAGTGTTTTAGGAAAAATAATTTGGTAACATTCCTAATAATTTGGCAATGTTCCTCCCTACATTCCACATCCTTGTAATTGTCTTAGACATTCTAAGTTCAAAGCCACAATATCACCTTTAATTCCTCTTCTGATCTCAGCAGCTGCCAGTCCTGTCAATTATATCTCACACATCTGTCATCCATCTTCTACCTCTACAGCTAGGATCTCAGTTCAAATCCTCATGATCCTTTCTAACCTTGCTTCTCTTGGTGACTCTAGGCACTACTGACAAAGTTAAGTTTCTAAAGCAGTTTATGACCATGACATTCCAAATCCAAACACCTTTGTTGGCTTAACCAGCATGAAGCCCTGTGGCTCCCCCTATCTCTGGGCCTATATTCTGTCACTTCCCCACAAGGCTAGAGACAAAAGAGGTATGTTGTATTCCCCATGCTGTCTACCTGCCTACTCTGCTCAGAATGCCTTTCTTCTCTTAGCTCTACCTTTTGAATCCCCTACCTGTCTTCCAACCAATAGTTTCCATGTACACTGGTTGATAGCTTTAAAAAACGGAAAACAAAATAGAACAAAAAGCACCATGTCACTCTGCTTAAGTCTTGAACGCCTCCTAACTGTCTATCACATAAAGTCCAAGCTTGTTGGTACAAAAAGCACATAAATTAACCCGCTCTAACCTGGCCCCTATCTATCTCTTCAGCCTCAACCCTGCTCACTTATCACTGAGTATTTAACGCTCTAGGAATACCTCCAGGCACACCACATCACATTATTTCTTATCTATGTGTCTTGAATCATGCTTGAACCATTTCATTCTTTCTTTGGCCATTTCATCTTTTTTTTGAGGGGTAAGATTATGCTTTTGATAGAGCTTAAAATAAAATTCAGAATTTTGAGGCCTAAGAAGTTCAGTATCTGAGCACTTTACACCTTTCATTACCAAGTAGTCAACTCCTGGGAGGGTAAAGAACTCCTGATTCAGAATCTGAGAGGAATTAGTCTCCTATTTCCTTATGACTCTGATGTCTTTTGCTTGGGGTCTAACGGGTGCTGTTCAAACCTGACACAATGAGTGTAAGGTTTGCAATCTATTATTCTACTATTCTAAGCGATAATACAGAGATGGATGTCACTATCTGCCTATAAGAAAGAATGGGAAACATCATACAGAGAACAAGAAATAAAGTAGGCAGAACTCCCGAGGGATACAGTGGGGTCCTAGAGGTTACCCCACACGAGAAGATTTCTTATAGAAGGAAGACTGAAGGAAAGGTGCCTGTGCCCCAACAGTCAAAACAAGGGAATGCATTAGGAAGCAGTACTTACTTACTCTTATGAGACAGCTTTAAGGCAGGTCTGAGGTAGTGTACTCTAAATGTGGTCACATACACCACAATAACCATGAAACCCCAAAGGGCGACCCCGGGTATGTCACTGAAGAAGTCTAATCCCACCCGTTTCTTTCATGCTCTTCTATTTCCCATCCTTCAGGTGAATAAAAATGCATATAAACAACCTTGCTTTAATGGAAAAAAGGATAAAAAATAGCTTTAAACAACGTACCTTTGATTTTTTGTTCAGTGGCCTAAAATAAAAACAAACAAACAAAAAACAATGTAAATATGAAACTGAAAGAAATGGATTGTTATGATAAAATGTTCATATATTACTATAAGACACATACACCTTTATTAAATAAGGAATTTGTCAAATAGATGAACTGTACAGGAAAAGATATGCGAGGAAAGCATGCTTTTCCCACAGATGTGCCCCATTATCCCTGATATTGTTTATTTATTTAAAAAACCTAATTTTTTTTTACAGTAAGCATAGAAGACATCACTGTATGCATAAAAGACATCACAGTATGACAGTATATAATTTTTTAAATGGGAGCTGCACTTTTTTCATGTTCTTTAAAAATGATTTTTATGTAACTGTCACCTTTACATGTAATGGATTTAATACATCTTGCATGTTTAAATGGCTTCAAAATTGTTACAAGTGATAAAAAGATGAATTAAGTTTTCTGCAAGAAAAGCTGTATATAATCACTTTAGCCAAATTAATAACAAATTTAACTCCTGGAGGTTAGGCTGCTATTACAATTAAACTTAGTCAACTTTTAAGTAAGTATTTTTGAGTGGAAAAAAATTTCAAACTAATTTATCACTTCTGACACATCTGACAATGTGTTAAAATTACTGTGATCAGAAGCTGAACTGACATGAACTCTGCTTTCACTGCCTTCCAATGCCTGCTCTTCCTTTATTTCTGACACCACAACTGAGGAGAGGGGCTTGAAGACAGCAGGGTTGTTTCCAAGTGACTAGCTCAAACTTCTAAGGGCCTCAAAAAGAACCACAGACAGAAAAACCCAAGGCAAAAAAAAAAAAAAAAAAAAAATCAACCTTTTGATCAAGGTCAATATTATTGGAATCCTGAAAATAACAGATACAAGAACAGAAAGGGAGGTGAGGAAAGACTGAATAACTAGTAACTGAATAACCAGGAGTTGTTTCTAAACTGAGATAAAACTTTTCTTAACTGCCATAGGGCATGATAATTCATTTTGCTTAGTTATATGAAATTACTGTTAAAAAAAATACCATTTTAAATTATATTATTATAGATATATATGGTAAAAGTCATAGTAATTACCCTAATATTGAAGCCACACCAAACATTAACCTTTCCCGAGAAAGTCAGGGAGTCTCAATACACCACTAAGTGCTTTGAAGCCACACCAAACATTAACCTTTCCCGAGAAAGTCAGGGAGTCTCAATACACCCCTAAGTGCTTTGCTAAGTTTTAGAGCACTAGTGAAATAGAAAATAATGGAGGCTCATCTTTTACTCTATGGATCAAAATTTAAATAAAAAAAAAAACCAAAAACATTTTTGATGGAAAGACAATGCCAAACAACCAGTCAACTGGCTAAGAACACTTCATCTGTTTTTGGGAAAATTCTTGTTAAAATTTGAGAGTAGAAAAACAAGTCTTATCAGAGGGAAGTTAGTATATGAACACTTTTAGGCATTAGAAATGTCATGTCAAACAGTAAGATGCATAATCTTCTGATGCCAAAGAATTGGCACAAAGTTTCTTTTACATGTTGAAAGGTTTCCCCCTGCCCCTCAACCCTCCTGGTCTCTTTCACAATTTACTTCCAATGGAAATTTCAGAACATAGAAACAATGACCAGATAACCAAAATCCAAAGTAGGCCAGGTGTGGTTGGTTCACACCTGTAATCCCAGCACTTTGGGAGGCAGAAGACGGGAGGATGCTTGAGGCCAGGAGTTTGTGAGGTCAGCCTGGCCAACATGGAGAAACCTCGTCTCTACAAAAAAACAGAGCAAAACAAAACAAAGTACACAGTGTTGTTCTTCTAGGCCTTATGACATAAAGGACATATGCTACACAACTTTGGAAAAATTCCATGTTGCTTCAAAACAATGGTCAACCTCATTCAGTATTCTGTCATCTACAGAGAATAGCCCCATGGAGACACCCAAGGTGTCTCTGCCTCTCAGAATCAAACTTAATGCATTGAAGGAATGGAAGTAGTGTTATAGAAACGAAGAGCTCCTCACGGAATAGGAAGAAACGGAACTAAGAGTTCCACTTCTTTAAAACAGGTTTTTGTGGGCTGGTCTGGAGACCTAGTACATTATTCAAATTATTAAAAAGAATTTCCCAGGTGGGGTCAGTCATTTTGATTGTCTGCACTGCCCTGTAAAACAGTAGCCACCAGCCACATGTGGCTACTAACCACTGACTGAAATGTGGCTAGTCTGAACTGAGATGAGCAAAATACCCATCAGATTTCTAATATCTGATATTTTAAAAAGAACACAAAATGCCTCATTAATAATATTTTATACTGACTACATGTCAAAATAGCAACATTTTAGCTATATTAGGTTATATAAAATATATTAAAATTAATCTTGACTGGTTCTTTTTACTCTGAAATGATCTGATCATTTTAACCCTCTGGGTCTCAGTTTCCTAATTTCTCCAGTGGACAAAATAAATGTCCTGTTTATCTTTCAGGGTTATTACGAGGATCAAATAATAAAATGTGAAAGATATATTTCAGAAAAACTATACAACAGTATTTCAAATGTGAAGTATCACTGTAAATCCTCTCACACAGATAATTAAAAGATTCTGGCCAATCTAGAAGCAAAATTATTTCCATTTTTAATATATTATTCTTAAAAAAAAAAATCTGAGCTATGGTTCCATGAGCAATGATCACAACCATCTCCTTCATTACTAAAGACAGCAGCGCAGTGGCAGAGCACAGCATCCCACCTCCTTTACTGTCAGGCTCTGCACTGCTTGTCCCAACACCATGGTCTGGAAGCACACTTCAGTGGTTAAGACCTCAGGATCTCAGGCCTGACTGCCTGCCTGGCTCTGCCACTTACACTGTGTGACCCTGGTCAAATGTATTAACTTCTCTAAAGCTTGGTTTCCTCAATTATAGAACTGTGGCAAAAACACCTACCTCAGAGTTGTAAGGTTAAAGGGATTTAACTCATATAAAGCACTTAGGACAAAGCCTGACTTACAGAAAGCATTCAGCAGACATCAGCTACTGCTGTGGCAGCATCGGCTGCTATCTTCAGCCCCACCTGCCTGTGCTTTGTTTGGATCAGTCCTGGCTCTCATATTTGGAAATAAGCTGACTCTACACTCATCCCGTTTCCAGGTCTTGATTTTCTTTTTCTAATCATCCACAATGTCTTTAACAGTGCCAAGTATTATAATCTAACATTAAGAATAAAGAATTAATCTAGTTCAATTCACTGATTTTAAATGAGATACCTAGTGCTCAGAGAGCTTTCCTATGACTTAGCAATCAGCACTCTCTCTAGAATCCAGATCTGTTGACTAAAATGAGTCTTATAAAATAGGGAAAGAGAAGTGTAAGGCGTAAGGAGGGGCAAGATTGTCAGAGAACACCTAACTGCCCTCGACGAACACACAACTCAGTCCTGGCCATGTTACCACCAAGGTTATTAAGAAAATTTATTAATTAAACTGCTGAATATGATCCTCAAAAATGGCAAAAAAGGTGGAAGCTCTCTATAATCTAGACCTCATTTAAACTTGAATTTAATATATTTAAGTCAATAACACCTATAAAAATCCCTCCAGCTCTTAACACAGTAACATCAAAAAGCCCGTGGATGTGGAAACATTCTTAACACCAAAAAATCTCAGCTTGTACTGTTGCTTCTCCTCGGCCCTCAACCACTATATGCTTTCTAGGAACTACAATTACATGCTTAAAGTAAAGGTTACACTAAACTATCCCTCTATAATTAACCTATTTCTCAACCTCCTTTTTCCTCCTCCTTACATTTCCCTTAAGATCTCTTCGAGAAATTTCTTCTAAAAACAGAACCTGTAAAGAAATCCATGGTAACCTACTGCTACTATTGTCACCCCCCTACTTTATTTTTAAGTATGGAAACTACATTTCCATGCTATATCAAATCATTTTCTAAGCCTGAGAATCAGAAAATAATAGCCCTGGTCCTTAGATATGAAACAGAAAAGAGTATTACATATAATCTTTTATGAAAAGGCTTTTCAAAAAATTTTAAAAACAAAAGTCATCTAGTCATCTGTCTCCATATTGATTGGAAATGTACTAGGACTGAAATATAAAAATTGCCCTGTTTTTAATGTGAAAAGGCTCTTTAAATAATTAAATGTTTAAATTAATATTTAAATGATAGAATAATAAAAACTATCATAGTGGAAATACTGTTGTAAGCCTTGTTGGTGTCTGTTTTTATAGTAAGTTGTGTTATCTGGCTTTTTATTCAAAATAGAAAATAACCCATGGTGTGAATTTTTTAAAAAAACCACAGTGGCTATTGGGGACTATTAAATTTATGCATTTTCTGTATTCATGGCATAAGAACCTATTTTATACCCTATTATAAAAATTATTGTGATACATTATTTCCCAATTTTAAAGTTCACCTTTAAATGATAAAAAAATAAAGCAAAGTATAAGATAATGTTCTGCATGAAAATGATAAAGTCATGGCATAGGGTTTTGGCAAAGCACCAGCTGGAGGAGATAGATTTCAATTATATTCCTGGTTCTGTAACCATGATAAAACCAAGGTCAAACAATTCATTCTGATGCTTAGGTTCCTTATATTAAAAATGAGCAAATTTATTAGAACAGATAATATCTGGTCTTTTTCAAAAATAATAAGAAAATATAAATTACATAAAATAGACTTTTTACTGCAGTGAGTTTATGTTCCAACAGTTATAAAAATGGGCCTGCCACCTGGCTCATGTAGATAATCTGCCTGGATACACCTGCTGGCTCCTACTAGAGACAAAAGGCAAGTTCCAGGAAACCTGTCTTAAAAACCCTGTGACTCACGATTCCTCATATGGGCTGTAAGCATGCCATTTGGGAGTTTTCTTTTCTTTTCAAGAGCTATTGGCAACACTCTATGGGAATACCAGCTGTCCTCACTTAATCAACAGGTTGTATTCAAATTCAGTTGTAAGCTGGTTATTTGAAATTTGGAGAACAGTCTAATTTACAGTAGCAGCCTAGCCTGCTAAACTTAACATATCATTTTATAAGTGAGAGAGCATGGAATTTGTTATTAGAGGTATTAAACTTTCCTTTATATTGTGTTCAGTGGGCAGATACTGTGATGTGTCTATGAGACGCACAGGAATACCCTGTCAGCGCTGAAGATCTGGCAAAAGAAGGAAAAATTTCTTATATCCCTAAGCCTCTGACGATGGTTCTAGTAAAGGACATAGTTGAGGTGAGAGACTGGAACCATGGGGTGAGACAGGGATGAAGCAGGCAACAGAATGAAAAGCTGTCACTTCAGATTCAGGGACAAGTCAAATGGCAATAACCACCATTTATGTGTTAGAGGCTTATTTATAAGGTGCCTACACATAAGTGATCACCTATATTGACTTGGTGATTTAGAGATTTGACTACACAAAAATGAAAAGAGGTACCTGCAACAATTAGAGCCATTACTGTGTATGTTACAACTTTAAAATTATATTCACAAAAATACAGCATTTAAAAGTATCATTCAAGTGACCCTCTCTTTCTTAAAATTTCTCAGTAAATAGAATAAATTCCAAACAGATACACTTATATATTGTCTTAGGCCTCTTCTCTAGCCATTTCACATACATTCTGACTTATCAGCTAAATTCTTGAACTCCTTATTCACAGGGACCAACAGAGCCTAATTCAATATTCAGATGCTTGCCAAACTACTGAATCTACATAAAGTATACCCAAGCATTCTTTTCAATAAACCTCTTAAGTTTCTTAGAAGCCATTTTCATTGGCAAATGGCATTTCACACCATGGAACAAAAGTCTGATAAGCCTCTACCCCAACCTCAGACTTACAGAGGATACAACTCTCTCATAAGAAATTCTGAGCAATGACCGACCAGACCGCAAAGACTGTCCTAAATAAACAGCCTCTGACAGAGGCCCAAAGGATCGGTCAATTCCAAACCACATGAGAAGTCTACTAAAACCCTAACCATGGCATACACCTATGCATCCCTTCCCAGGCATCCCTGAGAGCAACCAAAAGGCAGGTAGATGGCTAGGGCCACATCATCTCCTCTCATCTCATACTTAATTTTCCTCCCCTAATGCTTGCTGATGACACCCCTAGGCTCAGGACAGGTAGAACTGAATTATTTATCATTTCCCCTTTCCTTGTATGCCCGAGCCTGATTAACTGTTCTCAAATGTAGTCACTCATCTGGAACCTGCAAGTCAAATCTAAGTTGACTCTTCCTCTATATCCTTTAAACAAATTCTGTGGATTACTTTAGTAGTCCCTTCACCAGTATTTCAGTATCTACCCCTTCTAATCCAATTCCACAATTTTTCAAGGTAAACATACTAAAATACAAACCTTTATGTGTCACTCTATTAAAACATTTTCAGATTTTCCCCAAAAGCCCTCAGAAAACCTACTCATCATTTCTAGCTCAACTCTTCAGCGTTCTACCCTTGGTTCCCTCCCGTTGCCTCAAGCAAAACCCATCTTTTAAAACATAAAGGCTACAACTTATTTCTGAGTTTTCACTGCTTGGAATCCTTTTCTATTCTGTTCCTTATTCACCTAATTTCTACTCTAAGGAAATTTCTCTGTCCCTCTGACCCATCTCAGGCTGAGTCATGCACCTTTCTCTGCACTGCAACAGTTCTCCATAAATGCCTCACCTGCCATAGTTTTATAGCCTGTGTTTTCCCCTATTAAACAATGCGGACATAAGTATCTTGCTATAGTCTATATCCAGTTCCTAGCACAACGCCTGGCTCAACAGACGCATATATTAGAAATTAAAATAATTTTTCATTAGAATTGAAAGTTATTTCACTAGGTCTTTTAGAACATTTTAATGTCTTGAAACCTTGACATAGATGAGTGCCCAGTTTAATTATTATCAGCTTTTAGTATTAACAATTTGGAAAATTTTTAATTACAGATATATTTTTTATTTTTTACTTTGCATTTACTTATAGTTTCTTATACTACATTAGCTAGTTTAGAATTCTCTTGCAATAAACAACATCCTAGGTTTAAGGCTAATATACACTGCAAACTTGACAAATCAGCCCAGGTACTAAATAAAAAGGGGAAAAGAAACTGACAATTTACTTCCTGTTATGTCTATTCGGATTTCCTTTAATATTCTATTTCTACAGTACACATAATAACATCATCTCAGGTAATTCAAACCTCATTTAACAAAACACAAGGAAACTAAGGCCCAGAGAAGCTAAATAAAATTTAAGGCCACACCATTCTATGTGCTATGTGGGAGAATGAGATTTTAAATCCTCTCAACATGGCTCAAATTCCACGCTCTTCCCACTTATAAAATTACATTGTTATGAAACACCCAGGAAGAGCTATTTGAAAGATAAACATCTATAAAATGTACTTACCTTTGAAAAACTATTGGCAAGATTAAACAACTATGCATTAAACTGTACAAATTCAGCAAGTTACTTTATATTGAAATTGAAATATTATATTGAAAGACATTAAATATTAAAATGAATCTCCATTGAAATTAAAACATTAAATCAAAGAGTAATTTTCTTTTTAATTCTGTGTTTAAACTGCTTAACATAAATAGTTTATACACATACTACCTTCTTTTGAGCAGCTTCCTTCTTTTTCTTGTCGTCTTTTTTCTTTTTCTTTTCTTCCATCAACTGTTCTTCTTCTTGCACTAAATCCCTGAACCACACAGTTGCAATTAACTTTCCCAAAATGTATTAAGAGATAAAAATAATGCTGCATACAGGTTTATTTTCACTTTTTCACTCTTATCAGAAGGCATGGCAAATTATTCTTTTATCATTCATTGAAATAAAACACAACTTGCAACCTACCTCTAACTACAAAGCCACTATATGGTACAATATACATTAATAAGCCACAAGTAGTACAGCTTTTATCTTAATATCATATCAAAGACAACAACCTAAAATTAGCAAAGTTTACACTGGAAAACAAGCAATTTCCTCCAATCCTAGAATGTAAATATCATCATTTAAGCTGGAGTTACCCTACTACTGGCCCCAATTATCAATTAGTAGCTAATGGCAATGCCTGAGAACTCCCCACAATCCTCTCACAGCTAGGTTTCTGGAAGCTACCTTTAGTTTTCCTTGCTTTAAACAGCTTTGTAAATATTTTTAGAACATAACTTATTAATAAATAGGTGACCTGTATTTCAGCATTACAAGTTCATAATCTATAAACATCCCAAAGTATTCTATCAATTCTTGGGAAACAATAATGTACTATTGTATGTTTGTTTTGAGATGGAATCTTGCTCTGTTGCCCAGGCTGGAGTACAGTGGCGTGATCTCCGCCTCTCAGGTTCAAGTGATTCTTCTGCCTTAGCCTCCTGAGTAGCTGGGATTACAGGCACCCACCACCATGCCTGGCTAATTTTTGTATTTTTAGTAGAGATGGGGTTTCACCAAGCTGGCCAGGCTGGTCTCAAACTCCTGACCTCAAGTGATCTGCCCGCCTCAGCCTCCCAAGGTGTTGGGGTTGCAGGCATGAGGATTGGGATTGCAGGTTGTCCCACCGCACACGGCCTAAAAATGTACTCTTTAAAGACGTTTATTTAAATTTGTTAAATGATCTCAAATGGTTAAAGTTGTCAACAGAACCTCTGGTTCAGGATTTCAAAGTGATAGACTGGGCAGATGTGTTTCAGGAAACAGATTATTACCTTTCAGGAAAAAAAGGTTATTACTTTTTTATTCCATTCAGAGCTGATCAATAAATAGGAGCAAAAACTGCCTCACCTAAGAATAAACACAAGAGAAGTCTAAAATGGATGTTTTAGGTACCATCCTTTCTGGTGGAGCTCTAGAGAGGGTCCCAGAAGACCAGAGCAGGAGAGCATGAGGCAAAAAGACTGACCAAAGAATAGAAAAGCCGTAACTACTCAATCCCTCTCACCTACTTCTCATCCAGATGTAGATGAGGCCACAGGTAGTAGCTGCTTCTGAATGCAGCCTAAAGCCAAACAATACTCTCTAAAGAAACAAAACTTTCCACAGGAGTCTGATAGGTTCTTGAAAGGGTCTGGTTGTCCCAGAACAAAATCCGTCTTATTGGAGGCTGCTGCCACTCCCTCCATCACAGTGTAAAGTAAAGCCTGCCAATCAACACCCTACACATAGATCAGCCTTCCCATTCAGGGAAGGAATCTACTGGCGAAAAAAACCTATGCAAAAGTGGAGGAAACTCACTCCTACAGTCATCACCCTAAAGTCTAGACTCTAAGCCTTCATTCATAATGCCAACAACCAAAATCATCAGTTACCCAAAGAAAAGCACCACACACAACGAAAATACCTAACTCTGCCCTGAGGAAACTTTCCAGAGGGGACACTAAGAATATCCAGCAGACAAGGAGAGGTTTGGAGATACGAACTAGATATTTGAGAGACTGCACATCATTTATCAAGGCTGGAGTGCATATGGAAATAGGGATGTTGCAGAAGATAAAAGGAGAAAGATAGTCAAGCCTAAGAAACTGGAAGGGGTTGCTATAGATAGACTGCAATGAGATTAAACAAAATTTAAGTTGGCTTTGCTGATGGAAGAGAATGAGAGGAGATGCAGACAGAAACTGAAAAATGAATGACGACATGCACAACTGATGAAAATTTAGTGAAGTTAAGTATAGGACTACTAAAATCAGCTAAGAGGATAACTGGAAGAACAGTATGATAACTGTTGCTATATTTCGCTGCCATTTTTGTTACAAGCAGAAGTGTCATGTGGCTAATGGAGTAACATAACAGATTTCTGCCAACTGTGGCCATGACTCACTCTCTTTTGAATTCTGTGTGCGGGAGGTAGTAGGACTGAACAAGCTCACTCATACTACAATCCAGGGGAAGTCAGGGAGCAAGACAGCCACAGCATATGAGAGCAGCAGAGTAAAATCAGTAAACAACATCAACTAGCTTACACCACTGTCATGTTACCTACCCTTACACATGCAGAATTCAAGATTAAAAGTTGATAACTAGCTCAAAATACTTAATCTTCTTCAGCCTGTTTCATGGAAAAAAACAAAGAAACAAACAAACAAATAAATGACCATACATGTTAATGTCACAGTATTTTTATAAGAATTAGGAGTGCTTACTTAGCACAAAGCTTATCTAGTAAGCACTCAATCGCCCAGTCATGAATCCAACTCACCAATCCTTAGTGGCACCCAAAAGGCTTGTCTTTACCCTACTTGTGTCAAAATATTATAGGTACTTATCTTTCAGAAACATCTAGCACCTTCAGCATTTGTTCTTCATGTTCTGCTGTGAATTACAGACTTGCCCTTTTCTGATCTTCTGTGTCACTATAATTTTACTCCGTGTAACGGTCTCTAATTAACTAGAATATTTTCTCCTTTCTCAAACTTCATTAAGACTTTCTGATGAGACTACTAGGAAGTGTTTTCCCGGCCAAAAATATCCCCCTTAGTACCTAAAAGATGTACCACACTTCTTCTCAGGGAAATATCGTAATATCAGCCGATACTATAAGCATAGAGGGGAATAAGTTCTGTTCTTCAACACCTTCATCACAGCCAATGCATCATGCTTTTCCCACATCTCCTCCTTCAGAAAGTCAATAGAAAAAAAAAAAAACACCAAAAAAATCTGTACCCAAACACATCAGCTTCCAGGAGTTAAATGTTAAAAGAGACTCATTTAAGACATTTGACTATATCATTTACCACAACTATCAAGAGGAATAAGGGCTGATGGATTTGAAAGGCCTAAGTGGGCTACCCTGTTTGATGCATGTGGCACCAAGACAACACTCCAGTTAGCATTCATCCATGCCCTGAAGGCTATTGCAGGATACCTCTCATCTGCAAGTTCTGTGAATCTATCTCCTTGCTCTGCAAAAACCAGACCTCCCTTTTATCAGCATTTGACTTATGTCCTGCATCTCACGTATAAAGCCTTTGTGGTGGCCTGTAAAAATCAACGCCACTGAGGAAACTTTCTAGGAAGATGGAAACGTTTTCTAACTTGATTGGAGTGATAGTTACATGGGTGTATACATTTGTCAAGTCATTCACCAGTATACTCAATGTTTGAATTTTACTGTATTTAAGTTGTATTTTAAAGTTGATTTCATACATTGACTATGGGAAATGCAATGTTTGGATCTGAAAAAACAAATAGATAAAGATTAGGATGGTATATTCCACACAATGAATCAAGCTAAGTTTCAAATTTTGCTCACATCTTCCAGTAGCCACTACAAATGATTTACTTGTATGGTTCAAGAATGTGTTTCTGGCTAGGTATGGTGGCTCAGGCCTGTAATCCCAGCACTCTGGCAGGACAGGAGTTTGAGAACAGAATAGGCAACACAGTGAGAATCTGTCTCTATTTAAAGGGCCTATCATGGCAGCAGGGTATACCTCGGGGCTAGAATGCCCCTCTTACTCTTGCGCTTCCTGACATTTGATGGTCAATTTTTCCTACATTCCCAACCTGAATATCATTAAAATTAACCCCTTCTGAAGAGTACTCTTGTACACTGCTATTGGAAGTATGTATGGACTAGCACTAAGCTTCTGGTGAGCAATTTGGAATTATCTATTCACAATGAATTTTTAAATGTCACAACCTTATGATTAATCAATTCAAATTTAAGTCTCTGAAACAGGAAACTGTACAAAGACAGACACTGCAGCATAAATCATAACCAAAAACCAATCTATAGGGAAAAGTTAAATCATACTGTAATCACATCATGGAATACTACACAGTAATTTAAAAGTGGGGGGAGGGTAGATTTCCAGTGTACAGAACCAGCTCCCGATAGAAACCTCAGGCACTAAACTTCTTATTTACTTATTTATAGACAGAGTCTCTCACTCTGTTGCCCCAGGCTGGAGTGAGGTGGTGCTGGTCTCAAACTCCTGGGCTCCAGCAATCCTCCTACCTCGGCCTATCAAAGTACTGGGATTACAAGGGTGAACCACTGCACCCAGTCAGGAAACATGATTTTCTTGTAGGAAAAAAATTTCTACAATTTTGTAGGAACAACTGAACACATCTGAAATAAGAAAACAAGCAAACATTTGGTACAGGTTGTAAACAAGTTTAGTAAAATAAGACATGTATAAGAGCTGTTACAACTGTGGAAGGCTTCATGGAGCAGTAAGAAGTTGAGCTGGCTCTTGAAAAAGACGCAAATTTTTTTAGGAGCACAGAAAGGTGTGGGCATGAGCAAAGTATGGAGACTTGTCAGCATGACAATTCCACAGACCAGCATTGACTGGAATTGAAAGAGGGAGGGAAAATGTTGGGTAAGAATAGGCAATAAATCAGCAAAAAAGGGTGAGAAGACCATTGCAAAAATCTAAGTGAATGTATAGTTCTCCAAACTACCATGGTGGCAGTGAAAAAAGAAAGCAAAGAATACATCTGAGATCATTCAAGATAGCATAACAATTAGCTGGGGGTGGTGGTGCATACCTGTAGTCTCAGCTACATGGAGGGCTGAGGCCTGAGAATCAAGTGAGCCTAGGAGTTGGAGGCTGCAGTGAGCTATGACTGTGACACTGCATGCCACCCTGAACAGAGGGAGAAATGACAATAACAGGACAAGGGGTTAGGTGTCCATTTTGCTTTACGAAACAGAAAACAGGAAGCAACTTTCTAGAGGGCCCAACTAGCCTATCAGTCAGCAACACACCACAAGCCAGCTCATCCTCACACAGAAGCCAGCTGTATGTTACAAGCTAGAAATAAAAATACACTTCACATCTTCTGCCAAAAAACATTCTGTTCTCCTACTTTCTCCCTTGCAGATCCCACCTTCTATTTCCTTCGTCTTCCTCTTTCCCCATTTGATTACCACCCCCCTATTCCTTTTCTCATTTTTATCCTCCTACCTCAATTAATCACCAAAACCAGTCTAGCACTACACAATAGGAAGTCACTGGTAACCTTCAAAATTACAGAATTCACCAGACAGTAAAGATGAAAGCTGAACTGCAGCAAAAATAGGTAAGGACGTGAGACGGAGATCTGGATCAGTTTTTCAAAAGCTCCAGCAGTAAAATGAAGAGAACAGAATAAGATAAAGTTTTGTAGATTGTTTTAAAGTAAGGAAGTCTAACACTTATCTGGAAGTGGAAAGGGATTATCATATGGAAGGGTAGGGAACATGCTAGAGGCTATTTACAATAACTGATAATTATCTAAAAATACAGAAATAGTTAAATAAAACGGATACATTTATAAAATGGAATATTATGCAGCTGTGAAACTAAGGTTTCCTCTACATCCTGATGTGAAAGGATCAGGAAGGCATAAAGGTAACTGGAAAAACAACAAAACAAAATCTAAGCCTCAGTGTGGTATCTTTTTGCATTGGGAGGGATACGAATACACATATTTACATGTCCTTGTAGGTGTATAAAGAAATTCTGAGGTACATACACAAATTAATAAAAATATGTGTTTGTGACAGAGTATGAACAGACTAGAGCACAACAAACAGGGTGGCAGCAATGCTGTATATTTCTTAGCTTAGCTTTAGCTGGCATGTCTTTCCCTTAGGAAGGAAAGAGAATAGCATACAAACAGGTAGCAATAAGGATCCAGATGACAGTATGGATCTCTTCAAAAAGTGCGAAGTTGAACTTGAAAGGGGCTTCCACTAGCACCATAATTTGAGCAGTAAGTTATGCTAATAAAAAATTATAAACCACTGAATAAGAACCCACACTGATATGAATGAGTGAGTGAATGGGGAGAAGTACCAAATCTTACAGCAAAATATCAACTAATGTAGAAAGAATGGTACACTTTAAAAATCACTATTTGGCCCTATTGGTTAAGGCAAGCACATTGATGAGAAAAAAGACATTTACATACTCTCAAAGCACAACAGTGTTATTAATTACAAGAGGAAAAATACTAACTTTACAGTGATGAAACCTGACAGAGACCACCTTACCCAAGCAGTTGAAGTTAATCATCACCAATAACGGGATAAAAGGACATCATGCATCTCCTGACATGATGTACCACATCAGTTCTGTACTATTCCTGCCAAAAATGCATAACCTGATCAGGTCATAAGGAAATATCAGACTAATATAGACTGAGGGACATTCAGTAAAGTAACTAGCCTGTTTTCTTTAAAAATAGCAAGGTCCAGGAGGGCGCCGTGGCTCACGCCTATAATCCCAGCACTTTGGGAGGCCGAGGCGGGTGGATCACGAGGTCAAGAGATCGAGAACATCCTGGTCAACATGGTGAAATCCCGTCTCTACTAAAAATACAAAAATTAGCTGGGCACGGTGGCACGTGCCTGTAGTCCCAGCTACTCGGGAGGCTGAGGCAGGAGAATTGCTTGAACCCAGGAGGCGGAGGTTGCGGTGAGCCGAGATCGCGCCATTGGACTCCAGCCTGGGTAACAAGAGCGAAACTCCATCTCAAAAAAAAAAAAAAATCAAGATCCTGAAGAATAGAAACCAAGAAACTTCCAGAATGCAGGAAATTAAACAAATATGAAAACTAAATGCTACTTGTGATCTTGGATTGAAGACCTGACCAGGAAAAAAAAAAATTTGTTTGGCTCTAAAGGGAATTGTTGAGACAACTGGCAAAATATAAATAAGATCTGTAGATCTGCTATTAAGACTGTGCCAGTGTTATTGTGCCCATTTTCACAATGGTACTGTAGTTAGTAAGAAAATATCTCTGATGTTTAGGAGTAAAGGGGTTATCATGTCTGTAAGTTACTTTTAAATGGTAAAAAACAGAACAAAAAAACAGTATATATATAAAAAAGAGGAAATAATAAAATAAATGTGATTAAATGTTAACATTTGAGGATTAAGGGTTAAGGGTATTCAGAAGTTCTTTGTCCTATTCTTGCATTTCTCTACATCTGAAATTAATTCAAAATAAAAAGCTCAGCAGAACACAGTGGCTCACGCCTGCAATCGTAGCACTTTGGGAGGCTGAGGTAGACTGCTTGGGCCTAGGAGTTCAAGATCAGCTTGGGCGACATGGCAAAACCCTGTCTCCACAAATATACAAAAGTTAACTGGGTATGGTGGCACATGCCTGTAGTCCCAACTACTCAGGAGCATGAGGTGGGAAGATCACTTGAGCCTGGGAAGCAGAGGTTGCACAGTGAGCTAAGATCATTCTACACTGTGCTCCAGGCTAGGTGACAGAGTAAAGCCCTTTCTCAAAAATAATAATTAATTAATTAAAGGCTCAGACTGAAGAAAATTAGTGAGTTCAGAAACTGAGAAAATAGATACTCCATCATAAGGACAGAAACATCTACCATTTACAAAATACTCTGAGATATTATTCATTTTCAATCCACAACCCTGAAACATAGAACTGATATTATTCCCCTTTGACAGTTAAAGAAATTGAGGATCGGAAAGTCGACTTGTCAGATGGTGCAAGGCTGCTGTGGTAAGGCTGACCCAAAACTCAGTTTGCTAAATCTACCCACCCAAATCCTACTCTTCTTTTAAGGCTTAATCACTAGCTCCTTTATGATTCTTTCCAATCCAAACAAACCTCACCCTTGACCTCTAATTAAACAATACTTATTTTCTAATTTTATTTTATTTTATTTTGAGACAGCATCGCTGTCACCCAGGCTGGAGGGCAATGGCGCAACCTCAGCTCACAGCCACCTCCGCCTCCCCGGTTCAAGGGAGCCTCCTGCCTACTTGTGCAATACTCCTGAGTAGCTGGGACTACAAGCACCCGCCACCAAACCTGGCTAATTTTTGTATTTTTAGTAGACAGGGTTTCGCCATGTTGGACAGGCTGGTCTCAAACTCCTGACCTCAGGTGATCCACCTGCCTCAGCATCCTAAAGTGCTGGGATTACAGGCTTGAACCACTACATCTGGACTTTTCTAATTGTTTTAGATGTTAATCTCACTCTTCCAAATAGGACTAATTACTGCTCTGGGGACAAAAGAAAACAGTCCTTACTTGTACAATACTTCCTGTCACTGAGCACTTTAATTAGATTCAAATTCCTGCTTCTTTGCCTTTACTAACACTATAACCCCAATACCACAACCAAAATTACACTCTTAATTCTTACTCTTACCCATATGTTACTTCTCCTTTAAAGACCAGTTCAATTCCCATCTATTCAAACAAGCATTTCTCAGGCCGCAGAGCATGCAGTGAAGACTCCTAGGTTCAGATGTCAAATAGAAGCAGTCTTAAACCTCAATTCCACCACCTACGTGTGTAACCTTAAACAATTTATTTCGTTTCTCTGAAGCCTTCATCATCCTCTCTCAATGGGTCGTTGTGAAGATTTAACTGGGTAATGCAGATGAAGTACTTAACAGATGCATGTAAAAAGTGTACACTGAGACTAGGTGTGGTGACTCACACCTGTAATCCCAGTGCTTTGGAAGGCCAAGGTGGTAGGATCACCTGAGGCCAGGAGTTTGAGACAAGCCTGGGCAACATAGCAAGACCCTGTCTCTACAAAAATTAAAAAATTAGCCAGGTACAGTGGCACATGCCTGTAGTCCCAGCTACTCGACAGGCTGAAGCATGAGGATCACTTGAGCCCATGAATCAACGCTACAGTGAGCCACGATCAGGCCACTGTATTCCAGACTAGGCAACAAAGCAAGACTGTGTCTCCAAAAAATAAATAAATAAACATTTTAAAGTGTATACTAATTGCTAGCAATGAGAGACTAGGTGCAAAGCATCGCACTAGGCTAAGGTTAGGATGCAAAGAAGGTTGCAACCAAAGGAGGGAGTACATACAGAAGAAAATAAAACTGAATACATAAAAACAATTATTATAGCACAATGTAGAATTAGGTGGATGCAAAACCAACAGCTAAAGGTCCCAGATTCCAAACCACACCAAATCAGGTACCAGGTACTAAAAGAAAACCACGATATCAAAAGATAAATCTATAGGCCAATAACCCTTATGAATACAAACATAAAACTCCTCCACAAAAGACTAACAAACCAAATCTAGCAACATACGAAAAGGACTGCACAAAGTGGATTTATCCCAGGAATGCAAGGTTGGTTTAACATGAAAATCAATCAATGAAATATACCATGTTAACAGAATGAAGGACAAAGCTACATGGTGATTTCAAAAGACTCAGCAAAAGCATCTGACAAAATCCAGCACCCTTTCACAAAACAAACACACTCAAAATAGGAATAAAACTTCCTTAACCTGATAAAGGCCCACAGCTCACAACATACATAATGATAAAGACTCCATATTTTTCCTCGAGATTAGGAACAAGACAAGGATGTCTGATCTTGTCACTTCCTATTCAACATTGAGCTGGAGATTCCAGTCAGAAAAAAAGAGTGTGCATGTGTGAGTAAGTGTGCACCAAAACTGGAAAAGAAGATGTAAAACTATTCACAGATGACAGGCTCTTATACACAGAAAGTCCTAATGAATCCATACACATAAAGACCACTGGAACTAATGAACTGCACAGCTGCAGGAGACAGGATTGACATATAAAAACCAATTGGCTGACACATGCTACAACATGGACAAACCTTGAGGACACTATGCTAAGTGAAATAAGCCAGTCACAAAGGACACTATGACTCCACTAATGAGGTATCTAGAATAATCAAATGCACAGAGACAGAAAGTGGAATAGTGGCTGCCAAGAGCTGAAGGGTACGAGGAGTTATGATTTAATTAATGGGTACAAAGTTTTCCGTTTTACAAGATGAAGAGTTGCAGAGATGGATGGTGGTGATGGGTGCACAACAACGTGAATGGACTTGGTGCCACCGAACTACATCATTTAAAATGCATAAGATGGTAAATTTTATGTGTTTCACCACAATTTTAAAACTTTAAAAAATCTACTGTATTTCTGTACAGTAGTGGTAGACAGCTCAAAAAGTAAATCAAGAAAACAATTCCATCTACAATACCAACAAAAAGATTTAGGAATAAATTTCACAAAAGAAGCACAATTACACACTGAAAACTACATGACATCTTTGAAGACAAAGACCTAAATAAACAGAAAAAGATTCCATGTTGATGAACTGGAAGACTTAATATTGTAATCACAATGACCTATATAATCAACATTGTTCCTATCAAAATCTCAGCTGCCTTTTTGCTGAAACTGACAAGCTGATCCAAAAATTCATATAGAAATGCAACCACAGGACAGGTGCGGTGGCTCACACCTGTAATCCCAGCACTTTGGGAGGTCGAATCAGGCGGATCACCCGAGGTCAGGAGTTCAAGATCAGCCTGGCCAACATGGTGAAACCCTGTCTCTACTAAAAACACAAAAACTAGCTGGGCATGGTGGTGCGCACCTGTAGTCCCAGCTACTCAGGAGGCTGAGGCAGGAGAATCACTTGAACCTGAGAGCAGGAGGTTGCAGTGAGCAGAGATTGTGCCACTGCACTCCAGCCTGGCAGCAGAACGAGACTCCATCTCAAAAAAATAAAATAAAAAATAAAAATAAATTAGCCGGGCGTGGTGGCACATGCCTGTAATCTCAGATACTCAGGAGGCTGAGGCAGGAGAATCACTTGAACCCGGGAGGTGGAGGCTGCAGTGAGCCAAGACAGCAGCTTTGCACTCTAGCCAGAGCGACAAAAGCAAAACTCCATCTCAAAAAAAAAAAAAATGCAACCAGAATAATCAATGCAATCTTTAAAAAAAAATTTTTTTAAATAGTCTCTGCTTATCCAGTCAATGCAATCTTGAAGGAAGACTCATACTGATTCCAAACTTATTACAAAGCTGTAGTAATCAAGACAGTGTGGAAGTGGCATATAGATGAACATAAAGTATCAACAGAATAGAGTCCAAAAATAATTCTTCATTTTTTGATCAAATGACCTTCAACAGGGCACCAAGATGAAAGACTTTTCAACAAACGAAGCTGGAATAAATGGATAGTTATGTAACAAGAATGAAGTTGGAGCCCTCATGCTATATGCAAAACAACTCAAAATGAATTACAGACTTAAATTTAAGAACCAAAACTATAAAATTGTTAGAATACAAGCAAATCTTTGTGACCTTGGATTTGTTGCCAACAGCACAAGCAACAGAAAAAAAGTATTAGTAACCCAGATTTACAAAATTTAAAATTTTTGTGCTTTAAGGGACTCATCAAGAAAGTGAAAAGAGGCTGGGCATACTGGCTCACGCCTGTAATCCCAGCACTCTGGGAGGAAGAGGCGGGTGGATCATTTGAGGTCAGGAGTTCAAGAATGGCCTGGCCAACATGGTAAAACTCTGCCTCTATTAAAAATACAAAAATTAGCCGAGTGTGGTGGTACATGGCTATAATCCCAGCTACTCAGGAGGTTGAAGCAAGAGAATCGCTTGAACCTCAGAGGTGGAGTTTGCAAAGAGCTGACATCATGCCACTGCACTCCAGCCTGGGCAACAGAGCAAGACTCCACCCCCCCCCAAAAAAAAAAAAAAAAAGTAAGAAAGTGAAAAAAACCACAGAATAGGAAAAAATATCTATAAATCATATATCTAATAAGGGACTTGTATCTAAACTATATAAAGAACTTTTTTAACGACAAAAATATCACCTAATTTAAAAATGGGAAAAAATCTGAATGACCACTTCTCAGATCAGATATACAAATGGCCAATAAGGACATGAAAGATGCTATTCATCATTAGCCATTAGGAAAATGTAAATCAAAACCACAATGAGATACTGCTTTACATCCATTAGGATGGCTAAAATCAGAAAGAAGGACCCTAACAAACGCTGGCAATGGAAAGGATGTGGAGAAACTAGCACCTCCACACATTGCTAATGAGAATGTAAAACTGTGCAGCTGCTTTGGAAACAGCCTGGCAGCTTCTCAAAAAGTTAAATAGAGCCTGAGCAACACAGTGAAACCCCATCTCTACAAAATATTCAAAAAATTAGCTGGGCGTGGTGGCACACGCCTGTAGTCCCAGCTACCTGGGAGGCAGAGGTGGGAGGATGGCTTGAGCCTGGGAGGTGGAGGTTGCAGTGAGCTGTGATTGCCCCACTGAACTCTAGCCTGGGCAACAGGGGGAGTCCCTGTCTCAAAAACAAAACAACACAAACAAAAAGTTAAAAGAGTTGCCATATGACCCAGCAATCCCATTCCTAAGTATATAACCAATAGAACTGAAAATACATGTCCAAACAAATATTTGTACATGAATGTTCATAGCAATATTATTCATAATAGCCCCAAAGTAAAAACAGTCCAAATGCCCACCAACTGATGAATGGACAAACAAAATAAGCAACAGCCATACAGTGAAATTTATCTGCCCATAAAAAGGAATAAAGTACTGATATATGTGCTATGTGATGGACGAACCTTGAAAACATTACGCTCAATGAGACAAGTCAGGTACAAAAGAATCCTTTAGTATGATTCCACTTACATGAAATAGGCAAATCCATAGAGTTATAATAGAAAGTGGATTAGTGGTTACCAGAGTCTGGAAGGAAGAGACAAATGGGGAGTGACTGCTATGGGGTTTTGGGTGAGGGAGTGAAAATTCTAGAACTGGATGGTGATGATGACTGTACAACTCTGTGAATATACTAAAAACCATCAAATCATACACTTTGTGGACTTTAAAAGGGTGAATTTTAACATGGGAATTTTATCTCAATAAAGCTGTTATTTAAAAATTGAGAGAAACTGAAGGGTACATTCAGAGAAGGAAGAGTTGGGGACACGGCAAAAGATGGAAGGACAGTGCTAAATCAATAAGTTGAACAAAAAACAGACATCTGGGCTTTAATTCCAGAGTCAATAGAGATGAGCCAACAAAAGTTTCTAAAAGAAATAGTGACTGACAGGTCTCAGAAACGTGGCTTGAAGATGATTAACCTGCAGCAGTATAGAGAATGCACATTCTATGGCCCTATCTTTAAAAGGTAAGATTTTCACTATATGCCTCACGTTGCAAAAGGATTCACAAGCGGAATCACATGTATATCATCTTTCTCTGACATCATTTATATAGTCCATTATCAAGTAATAAATGATATTTAAAAGGGCACTTAAAATCAGCACATTCTTAAGTACTATTTTTCCTCCTGATTGTGCACACATGTAGGGAAACTTCAAAAGAACAGGAGAAAGAAGGGACCAAAATCAACAAAACAAAGACGTCATAACTCTAAAAATATTCAATATTATTGCAGCAAACTGCTCAATAAGTGCTCCCATTGAAAACCACTAAGAACAGCAAAACAACTGAGTTGGTTTAATCTTGTTTGTTATTATACAAAATCCAGTCAGTCACTGTTTACAGAAAATATCTTGTAAGGTTCAAAGTATAAAATTCCTCAACCAGGTTTCAATCTGTTTTGAATATTCCATTTGAAATGGGAAGTCAGCTGAGTCATGATCACATAATATACTACCGCTAAAAATTCAAAATGCTTTTCCCTAGTTACAAGAGTGGAAATGCTAGGATTTCTGCTTCATAGCCAACTCAAACACACAGAGTATGCAAATCATTTTTAAAATAAGACATCTTAAATAGGAAATTTAAACTATATTTATTTTCATGGGTGGCTTTTTTTTAAGATTGAAAGAAACTATGCCTTAGTCGAATATTACTTCCTTTTGAATCTCAAACATCTTCCTCTTATTGATACTATTCAACTCCTCTGACAACCTAATGACCCTTTGAAATCTAATGAACATTAAGTATCTCTATGTGTGTGTGTGTGTATATGTGTGTGTATGTGTGTGTGTGTTTTAGCATACATTCAATTTATGCAAACTACTTCATAACATCTGTGGTCCCTCTGTGGAATCTTTGGTCTGGTGGCACCGTGCCACTGTAATTTCAGTGGGGCATTCTTTTAAGAAAGCGTTATTAGGCCGGGCGTGGTAGCTCACGCCTATAATCCCAGCACTTTGGGAGGCCGAGGCGGGTGGATCACAAGGTCAAGAGATCGAGACCATCCTGGTCAACATGGTGAAACCCCGTCTCTACTAAAAATACAAAAATTAGCTGGGCATGGTGGCACATGCCTGTAGTCCCTGCTGCTCGGGAGGCTGAGGCAGGAGAATTGCTTGAACCCAGGAGGCGGAGATTGCGGTGAGCCGAGATCGCGCCATTGCACTCCAGCCTGGGTAACAAGAGCTAAACTCCGTCTCAAAAAAAAAAAAAAAAAAAAAAAGAAAGCGTTATTTCGAGCCCAGCCCCAATGTTTCATTTTCCTACCAGGGTTTATCAGTTCATCTCTGGTCAACGCTGAAAACAAGCAACTTTTATGCACCACAGTAAGGATGCTGCCTTCAGCACTGACATTCATAAAAGCAGTGATCATTATGATCAATCGATTTAAATACAAAGACCTGTAATTACTGTAACCTCAAATATTTAAAATTACATCCCAGTTCAAACCAATTGTTTGGCACTTCCTAAAATGAAAGAAACACCAAGTCAGTGTAGAAGAGTATTGGATAATTTTCGGTTAATTTACTTCAAAATGCTGTGGGGAGGGAATACCAACGACAAACACATCACCTATGGGATATTCCTGCCAAAAAGGGTCAACCTGAACATAATCATACAGACATGACCCAAAAAAATGCAAATTACAGTCTGCAAAAACAACCAGTCTGGACTATTTCAAAATGTCATTGTCATAAGAGAGGCAGAAAAGGGAAGGAAAATGCTCCTAATGTAAGAGAAACTTCAGACAACTAAATGTAACCCTGGAGGCAGGGACTGAGTGAAAGAACATAACCTTAAAAAACTACGAAGACAACTGGGAAAATCTGAATAGGGGCCAGACAGTATCGTAAAGTTAAACTTCCTGTGCGTGATCATTTGATTGCTGTTAAGTAGAATACCCTTATTCTGTGATGTATCTACCGTCATATTTTGGTGTACAACGTCATGATAGAACAAATGTGGCAAAATACTAATAATCACTAACACTAGATAAAGAGATACAGGTATTCATTGCAACATTTTTCCAATTTTACTTAAGGTTAGAATGATTTTTTTTAATTAATTAATTAATTATTTTGAGATGGAGTTTTCCTTTTGTTGCCCAAGCTGGAGTGCAGCGGCATGATCTCAGCTCACTCCAACTCCTGCCTCCCAGGTTCAAGCAATTCTCCTGGCTCAGCCTCTCAAGTAGCTGGGATTACAGGCGTGTGCCACCACGCCTGGTCAATTTTTGTATTTTTAGTAAAGACGGGTTTCACCATGTTGGTCAGGCTGGTGTCGAACTCCTGACCTCCAGAGATTTGCCCCCTCCTCGGCCTCCCAAAGTGCTGGGATTACAGGCGTGAGCCACCATGTCCAGCCAACTTTTTTAAATTTTAAAATGAGACAGGGATTTCTGTTTGAGTGAGAGATGTATCATGTGTCAGTCTGAACAGAATACATATAATGCATACCATTTTAGTCTTTCCAGTCATGGGCAATACTTACACAGTTGTCATTAAAATTGCAAAGATGTTTTGTAATTTATACTTTCAGACATTTCAGATGCCAAAATTCGAAAGAGCTTACAGAATGATATTCTTTTTATGTTTATATTCAAAATTTCCAGAGGGTTGTTACACATTTTTAAATTAAGCTTACAGTTTGTGATTAATTTATTCTATCAAATGATTTACCACCTAGTTGCTAAATAAAGCTAGAAAAAAACATATTGGGTTGGGGCACTAAAATGGCCAAAAACCACAATTACTTTTGCACCAACCTATAGCAATATGAATGTGCTGGCCTGCAAGCCATTTATCAGAGCAAAGCAAAAGAGCTTAACAAAAATCAGGTAACTTTTTTTTTTTTCAGATAAAGGTTCATGAATTGCATGAGTGGGATCCACTTTAGCTACTCAGCTCTAATGCCCTGGGGTTTTACTACTGCGGTTCTACCCATTTCCTTTCCTTTTCTTTCCCTTGCTTTCCCTTTCCTTTCCCTCCCTCCCTCCCTCTCTCTTTCTTAGAGACGGAGTTTCATTCTGCTGTCCAGGCTGGAGCTTAGTGGTGCGATCTCAGCTCACTGCAATCTCCACCTCCCAGGTTCAGATTCTCCTGCCTCAGCCTCCCAAGTAAATGGGATTACAGGTGTGCGCCACCAACTGGACCAATTTTTGTTATCTTTAGTAGAGACAGGGTCTCACCGTGTTGGCCAAGCTTGTCTTGAACTCCTGACCTCAAATGATCCACATTTAGTTCATGACAGCAAAGTCATCACTAGAATGAACATATTGAGATAACTGCTCTTACTCTTTCAGAAAGGAGAAACCAAAATTGTATTTTATCTACTGTGCAATATAAAATAAAATACTGCGAGGCGCGGTGGCCCACACCTGTAATCCCAGCACTTTGGGAGGCTGAGGAGGGTGGATCACAAGGTCAAGAGTTCGAGACCAGCCTGGCCAATATGGTGAAACCCTGTTTGTACTAAAAATATAAAAATTAGCTGGGCATGGTGGCGTGTGCCTGTAGTCCCAGCTACTCAGCAGGCTAAGGCAGGAGAATTGCTTCAATCTAGGAGGCAGAGGTTGCAGTGAGCCGAGCTCGTGCCACTGCATTCCAATCTGGGTGACAGAGTGAGATTCCATCTCAAAAAAACATTTAAAAATAAGGCCAGGCGTGGTGGCTCACGCTTGTAATCCAAGCACTTTGGAGGCCAAGGCAGGCGGATCACCTGAGGTCAGGAGTTCAAGACCAGCCTGACCAACATGGTGAAACCCTGTCTTTAAAAAAAAAAAATATTGCACAATGCGAAGAATACTAAAGTTAAGAGTCAAAAGTCCTGTTTAAATCCCAGCTCTGTCACTCAACAGAGAATATAAACTTGCATAAGTTACTGAATCTTGTTTCAACCATAGCTTTCTCACTTGAAAAATGAAGAAGTCAGAATTCTGGCTGATCTCTATGTAAGGTCAGAGTCCAGCTCTAAATATTCAATGATTCTATGATGCTGGCCTCCAAAATATTTTTTCAAACTACATGAGTTGAGTTCTATTGGTCTAAAACAGTACTGGGATATTTTTTTAATTGGAAAATGTAACTTAGCATCTCCTCTCCCCAAACTCCTGTTTCTTCTGACTTCTGTTCAGAGGTTGGGTCAAACTCTCCTTCCCCCAAGATGAAGATCCCTATGTATTTTTTGACTCCCATGACATCTAATCAGCTGTCAAATCCCAGATTCTTACTTCCTTATACAGTATCTTACACACCCTTTTTTTTTTTTTTCATTTTTATTTTGAGACAGGGTTTTGCTCTGTTGCCCAGGCTAGAATACAGTGGCAGAAACTCAGCTCACTGCAGCCTCATTATCCTGGGCTCAGGCAAACCTCCCGCCTCCATCTCCCAAGCAGCTGGGACTACAGGTGCACCACCACACCCAGCTAATTTTTTTTTTCTTTTTGGTAGAGGCAGGGTCTTGTCATGTTACCCATGCTGGTCTCAAACTCCTGGGCTCAATCCTCCTGCCTCAGCCTCCCAAAGTGCTGGGATTACAGGTGTGAGCCACTAGGTCCAGCTTCACTCACCTCTTTCTGCCACCACTTTAATTCAGGCCTCCATCGTCTCTTGCCTAGATCGATAGTTTTCTCCCATAAATTCACCTGATTAGTAATCCCAGACCAGAAGATTATTTTGTCAAATCAGTAACCAATCAAAAGCATGTAGTAGCTCCCCATACCTAGACATTTATGCACAAGTTCCTCAACCTGACATTTAAGAACCTCTACATCTGACCTCAACCAGTTTGCTACAAATTCTTTATACAACCTGAACTCCCCACTGCAGTAACACAATCTCCTGTACTTTCTGGCTTTTGTGTCTTTACCTCTGCTGTTGTTCTTACAATGCCCTCTTCTCTGCCTTTAAAAACTGATTCCACTCTTCAAAGTTCAGTTCCAATGGTAATCACACTCACCTAGACATTATGGCTCCCATGATACTAACATAATGTGACAACTTTAACGGCCAACTGTGAATTTTAAAAGACAGTTTACCTGGCCACGTGCAGTGGCTCATGCCTCTAACCCCAGCACTTTAGGAGGCTGAGGAAGGTGAATCACCCGAGATCAGGAGTTCGAGCCCAGCCTGGCCAACATGGTGAAACCCTAAATCTATTAAAAATACAAAAATTAGCCTGGTATGATGGCATGCACCTGTAGTCCCACCAACCTGGGAGGCTAAGGCATGTAGGCGGGACTACAGGCGCACTGAGTAGGAGGGAGGAGAATCGACAGAATCTGGGAAGCAGAGACTGCAGTGAGCCAAGATCGTGCCACTGCACTCCAGCCTGAGTAACAGAGTGAGACTCCGTCTCAAACAAAACAAAAAAACAGTTTACCTGTGACAGTATACTAAATTTATTACTTGTGCCAATGCTGTTTAACTGGCACTGGCTACCAGGTACAGTATCTTAAGGATTTGCATCTTAGCAGAGGAAAAGGAGAATGGCAACACGTCTTTGACATTCAGACACCAGAGCTTCCAAATTGAGGACCTACATAATAGGGTCTGGGCTTCCATGTTATTAAAAGATTTTATTTCTTTTATTTTTTGAGAGGGAGTTACACTCTGTCGACCAGACTGGAGTGCACTGGCATGATCTCAGCTCTCTGCCTTCCAGGTTCAAGTGATTCTCCTGCCCCAGTCTCAGGAGTAGCTAGGATTACAGGTGCACACCACCATACACAGCTAATTTTTCTATTTTTAGCAGAAATGGGGTTTCGCTATGTTGGCCAGGCTGGTCTCGAACTCCTGACATCAAGCGATCCACCTCCCACTGCCTCAGCCCCACAGTGCTGGGATTACAGGTGCAAGCCACAGCACTCGGCCAAAAGATGTTTAAATTAATTCAACATCTAAAAATTTGAGGGCTTTCACATTACAATTCCTAATGAAGATCTAGAGCAGTGGTTCTCAGGGTCGATTCTGCGCCACTCCCAGGGACATTTAGCAATATCTGGAAGCATTTTTGACTGTCACAACTGGGCAGGGAGTGCTACTGCAGATGCTGAACATCCTGTGATGCACAGAACAACCCTCATAATAATAAAGTATCATCTGGTCCAAAATGTCAAGTGCCCAGATTGAGAAACGGATCTAGAAGTATTGTATGCATCTGTGGGTTCTGCCTACCAAAAGAAATTTTCAAATTTTTCAAGTTCAAATCCTGAAAGTTCCTCCAATTACCAGGGATAGGATCTCCTGCAAGGTACTTAACTTCTTTATATCTCAAATTCTTCATCTGTAAAACAGAGATAATGATATAGGTACCTACCTCACAGGGTTTTTCAAGGATCAGGTGAGTCCCTGTAAAATCTTTGGAAAAGTGTGCCACGCACATAGTAAGCAATCAATAAATTTAACTACTTACATTCTTCCCTGGCCTAGTGCCCAGTCCTGCATTGGAAATATCGAAAATGCACAAAAAATGGTTACTCAATGTATACAATGCCTTAATTTCCTGGTGAGAGCACTAATGGGTAAAGACAGATAACATTCTTTTTTTGTGTGAGAAAAAGGAAACACAGAGCTAGGGACATAGTTGAAGGAAACATTTGCCCATCACATCCCTCCTTCCTCAGGACACTTTTAAACTGCAAGAAATGCCATCCCCCTCTTCATTGGATCCCTAGTACACACTACCTTACAATGTGTTTGATATTTGTTTTTCCTTTCATGCTTTCTAACCAACTGAAGATCCTCAAGCACATGAATGAGATGGTATCTTTTGACCCCTACGTCATCTACCTAGTATTACCGTTATGTATGCACTTATGATAGTGTTTCTACTAGATTGTACATGTCCTCTGTGGACATGGACAGCACTCTATTCCTCTTTATGCAACCCAAAGGGCTTAACAGACCTCAGCAACTGGCTGGCCCAAGCCTCTCGTTTTATAGATTGGACAGAGAGAGGCTAAGTGACTTGCCAAGAGTCAAGGTCATATTGCAAGTAGCAGAGCTGGAATTCCAACTCTGATAAATAGCCAACCCAGAGAATCGAGTTCTACCTAATATTAAAATTACGTCTGTGGTACAGACAATTTTTAATTAAGTACAAGAGCACCTTCACAGGAATTATACTGGTATAGTTACCTGACAAAACAAAAATGGAAGGAGAAATAGACCTCTAAGCTCTGTTCTGCTTATATTACAGCTTAATGGCTCAACCTGTTTTCTTTAATGGTTCCAAATCTTAACATTTCCTTACTAGATTTTGACAAAATTTATGTAAATATACCACAAATAGTCAGTGATGTCAGACTTAATTCCCCTTAAATGATCTCATAATTATTTTGAGTAACAGAGAATCCTTTACTGGGTAAACCAATGATGCCTATCCTTCACCATCTGAACATATTCTTTAACGATCACATGAATGGATTGGTATCTTATAAAACTCAATAGACCCGCAATTTGGAACAATTATATACGGTGTAAAATATACAGACGATTTGAAATGTGAGTGTTAAAAAACCCCAACATAAATCTAAAACCTGCAAGCATCAAGAGCAAACTACACGAAAACCTGAGATAGAAGAAATTTTATTTTATTCTCAACAAGTGAAAAAGAAAAAAAAAAAAAAGCTATTCATGGATCTGGTTAACTGGCTAAGTTTCTCTGAGGGTCCCAGTATGATGCAAAAGAAAAAGGTGAATAAGAAAAGAAAAAACGGTAAGAAAGAAAATGAATATGAAAAGGAGTTAAATACAGTAAAATTCCCTGATGCTTAACCAATTACAGCTCAGTGAAGCTAAATATTTCCATTCCATAGACAGCGTTTAAAAAAGCAAAAAAACAAAAACCCTCCCCTCGCGGTGATGCAAAAGCAGCAGGGCCCAACAAAAAAGACAACCTCTTCTAGAGAACAGATTTTTAATTATTTTACCAGCCGATAAAAAGAGCACACACCGAACATGGACAGAAATGGAGTTTCAAAGGAAAACAAAACGCAGCGTCTGCCTGGTAAAGTTCAAGGGCAAAATGTTTCCAATGCAACAGAGTCCGCCTCACTACAATGTGTTAGGGGGAAAAATGCGAACACATAGTATCTTTTTATAAAGGCAACAATTTGAGCTACAAAGTAATAACGGGGAAGCCAAAACAGTTTGACAGCCCGCCATAAGGGCCGCCTCAATCATGAGTCACACAATGCCTGCAACCATTTACAATAGTAATTAATGCACAAGTCCCCTAATTAAATTCTAAAAGGGTGAGAATGCTTTAACTAAGTTTACAAGAATTGCTCTGCGCTTTTTTTTTTTTTTTTTTAAAGAAAGAAACACACGTGTAATTACGCATCTCCCCGCAATCCCTCCAGTATTCCCCCAGGCCGCTTCTCCCGAATGCCTGCTCTCTGCGTGCGGAAGAAAATGTCACGGGGGAACTTCTCAACCCAGAAAGGGCGAATCGGAGTGGAAATACACGATTATCATCGGGCGGGAGATGGAAGGCTCAACCATCTTACCTGCTAAGATTTCTTTCTACGTCTTTGGTAGCTTTAGCTTCCAATTCTCTGAAACAAAACACAAAAACAAAACAAAAACACACACACACAAAAACGAGATGCGCGTGAAAACGGAGCTGCTGCGGCAGAGGCTCGCGCCAGGGCCGGATGGGGGAGGGGAAGGGAGGGGAGGGGAGGGGAGGGGACGCGGGGGGAGGGGGACTCACAAAGCTGCGGGGCTGCAGCCGGGACTGCGGTCCGGTGGCGCGGGCGAGGCGCAACCCTGGCCGGGCCCCCGAGGCGCAGCGAGGCTCCCCGGGCCGCCCGCCCGGCCTCCTCACCAGCGCAGCCCGCGCCCTCCCGGCGAGACCCGAGGTTTCGGGGACGCTCGGTGCCTCCGCCGCCGCCTCCGCCGCCGCCGCCGCGGTTGCGGGCCCTGCGGCAGCGCCCGCGGCTCCTCCCGCCCGGAGGGAGGACCCCGTTCCGCTCACCTCATGTGTGTAAAGTGCACGAGCAAGTGGGGCGCGGCGAAGGAGGCCTGCGAGCCTCAAGCCCTCCGCAGCGCCGCGGGGAGAGGCCCGAGCCGCTGCACCAGCGCCATTTTCTACACCGACCCGCTGCCGCCGCCACCGACACCGCCGCTGCCGCAGGCCCCAGACCGGAAGTGAATGCCCCACTCGGCAACCCCTTCCGGGGCGCCGCGGCCACTAGCCCCCAAGATGGAGGCCCTAGCAACTGGACCCACAGACCGGACAGGTCCTTGGCAACGGCCCCGGCGTGGCACGCTGCACCCGGCCGGACCTCCCTGGAGGTCACAGCCTCCGAGGCGCCCCGCAGAGTGGCTGGGGGTCTTGCGGAGCCCCAAGTCAATCTTTTTCGGTGCGACCCGCTCCGGTCTGACCGAAGAGGAGGGGAGTTCCTCCCCTCCTTCTCCTCCTTTGCTGCGACACAAGTTTCCTACCCGCCGCCCGGCCCCTCCCCCACTGATACACGCCAAAAAAAATTTTTTTTTTGCCTAAAACGCAAATTCTACCCCAGCCGCAGCCTGATGAGCCCGCGCGGCTTTTGAATTCGTCCACTTCTAATTATTTATGACCTTGGACCAGTTATTTAACCTCTCTGCTTCTCAGTTCCTCCTTAGGTAAAGAATATATACCTGAGGTGAGTTGTGAGGCTTAACAGCGATTTTTACCCACCGACTTTTGCAGACCCTTTGACTCAGCAGTTCCGCTTGCACAGATTTTCTGCTCAGGAAATAATTTTGTGTATCTGCAAATATTTCACCATCGAAATACTAAGCTGTGGCATTGATGATGGTGAAAAATTGTAAACGGCCAAAATGTCCAGCGTTACTAGATGGCTTCAAAAACAGATACTGGCATGTATTAGGACACTGTAAAAATGCTGTGGAGGAATAATCCCGGTATGGGGAAAATGATTGCAATAAAATAAGTGAAAAAGCAGGTTCTAAAGTAGCTCACACATGTAGATACACGAAGATATGTATATATGTAGACAGATGCATATGTGTACATTAAAAGTATACATATATGCCTACATGTAGATACAATAAGATATATACCTATCTGCAGGTAGATACAACAATGGGCATACATGTAGATACAGTAAGACACATTCACTTGAGTGTGTTCTTTCCAATCTCTCATTATGCTTTTTCTTCTAATTTAAAGATAATTCCTCCTCTGTGCTTAAAATCTATAACCTTTACTTTCTCAGAACCCTCACTCTGTGGATCATCCCATTCTCCTTTTTCTAACCTAGGTCTTTCAACTGGCTTTTTTAAAATTATTATTATTAATTTAGTTTTTGAGGCAGAGTCTGTCTCCAAGGCTGGAGTGCAGTGGCGCGATTTCCACTCACCGCAACCTTCGCCTTCTGGGTTCAAGCACTTCTTTTGCCTCGGCCTCCTGAGTAGCTGGGATTACAGGCGCGCACCAGTGTGCTCGGCTAATTTCTGTTTAGTAAAGACAGGGTTTCACCATGTTGGGCAGGCTGGTCTTGAACTCCTGACCTCAGGTGATCCGCCTGCCTAGACCTCCCAATGTGCTAGGATGACAGACGTGAGCCATCGCACCTGGCCTCAACTGGCTTTAAAACATGCTCGAATCTCTCCCATTAAAAACAAAATTTCCCTAGACATGTTGGGTTCCTATCCCCTCCAAGACGCTAAGCTAATGAATGAATGCACAGAAAGTCATGAAACACATCAAAATGTTAACTGGTGATGACTTTTAAAAATTTTCTTCTTTTAGCGTATCTGTGTTTTTCTTGTTTACAATGAGCATATAAAAAACACTTTTTGAAAAAAATCAGGTTTACAAAATGCAAAACGTAGTTGACACCAAATAAATGGCAGTGACTTTCCTTTTCCTGCTATCATCCCTGAGATCCATTCCCCTATACACATATTTGTTTTCCTTTCATAATCCTTTCTACTTAAAATGTTTAAAAAGTTACAGTATTTTGTTAGGAGTTTAAAAATATGAACATATACGTATGGCACAATATGCTTTCATACCAGGTTTATGAATAATTTTTCACAACAGCATAAGGCAATGAAAACAGTAATATATATCAACATTTGCACAGCTGTTAAGATTAGCTGATTTTCTTATTCGATTTTTTAAGTTTTAATAACTCAGTGATTCTTTTTTTTTTGAAATGGAGTTTTGCTCTTACTGCCCAGGCTGGAGTGCAATGGCACGATCTCAGCTCACCACAACCTCCCCCTCCTGAGTTCAAGCGATTCTCCTGCCTCAGCCTCCCGAGTAGCTGGGATTACAGGCATGTGCCACCATGGCCAGCTAATTTTTGTGTTTTTAGTAGAGATGGGTTTCTCCATGTTGGTTGGGCTGGGCTCAAATTCCTGACCTCAGGTGATCCACCTGCCTCAGCCTTCCAAAGTGTTGGGATTACAGGCGTGAGCCACCACCCCCAGCCCTTAGTGATTCTTAATTGGGACAGGTTTGCCCCCATCTCTACCCCTGCGGACGTTTAGCAGTGAACTTTTTGGTTGTCACACTGGATGCTACTGATAGGTATCAATAGCTCCAGGCCACAGATTCTGCTAAATGTTCTGTGATGCATAGGACAGTCCCCTACAACCCTGGGATATCTAAAGCAAAATGTCAACAGTACCAAGGTTGAGAAAGCCTGGAACTAATTCCCAGCTGCAGAAAAGCTAGTAAGATATGATTTCTTGGCTGGGTATGGTGGGTCGGGCATGGTAGGCCAGGCATGGGGACTCACGCCTGTAATCCCAGCACTTTGAGAGACTGAGGTGGGCGGATCATCTGAGGTCTTTCCCCTTTCTCTACTTTCTCTTTAGGATGGGTAATCTTATCTATTCTCTTGTATGCAAGTACTCTCTAAATACAGATGACTCTCAAATGTAAACCTTAAACCTTGTCTCACCTGTGTACCCCTGAATGCCAAAATGACAATTCACTCACATAATATTTATTGAGCACCTACTATGTGCCAGGCACTGTGCTAGTACTGGCTTCTCTGGTTCGTGTGAGGAACTACTATGGTGGATTAAGTCTAGCAAGGCCGACAGATTTTTTTTTCAGATGAAGTCTTGCTCTGTCATCCAGGCTGGAGTGCAGTGGCATGATCTCGACTCACTCCAACTGTGCCTCCTGGATTCAAGTGATTCTTGTGCCTCAGCCTCTTCAGTAGCTAGGATTACAGGTGTGTGCCACCATACCTGGGTAATTTTTGTATTTTTAGTAGAGACAGGGTTTCACCATGTTGGCCAGGCTGGTCTCAACCTGCTGACCTCAAGTGATCCACCTGCCTCAGCCTCCCAAAGTGCTGGGATTACAGGCATGAGCCACCATGCCCAGATGATTTTTTTTTCTTAAGCAAACTATAAATGTATAATTACAAACTATGGCAAGTGCACAGAAGAATAGGAATGTTGCTTTAAGAAAGTGTAAAACAAGGGAACACACCATTGTGTAACAAAAAAGCTTTCTTTGAAAATGTAAAGCTTCACCTGAGAATGGTCAGAGGATCTGGGGAGTGGTAGAGGAGAGGTCTCACTCTGGTGGGTTACATTTGTGAGTTATCAGTGTGGAGGGAAACAGGCTTCATATTGCTTTTGAGGTTATCCAGACATAAATATTCTCTAACTTCTCCTCCTTCTCTTACTGAGAAGGGTAAATGATGAGCCTAATACTTTGGAAATTAGGTACTTGAAAGAAAAGATTTTTTTTTTTCTCCCAAGGGACCAAATACTGTTGTGAGATATATAAGTATTTTTTAGGCAAGGTTCATGCATAATCTTTTTAAATTGAAAATTTTTTTCACAATAATGTATAAATTATAAATAAAAATTGAAGACATGAACATGGATAAGAGTTCCTGGCTAGAATGTATCTTGATGTATCTTGTTTTTGTTTTTGTTTTTAGACAAGGTCTCGTTCTGTCACCCAAGCTGTAGTACAGTGGTGCAATCTTGGCTCACTGCAACCTCCACCTCCAGGGCTCAAGTGATCCTTTCACCTCAGCCTGGAGGAGCTGGGACTACAGCTGCAAGCCACTGCACCTGGCTACTTTTTGTATTTTTTTTGTAGAGATGGAGTTTCACCATGTTGCCCAGGCTGGTCTCTAACTCCTGAGCTCAGGTGATCCACCCACCTCGGCCTCCTAAAGTTGCTGGGATTACAGGCGTGAGCCACCATGCACAGCCGAGTGTATTTATCTTATTTAACTAAAATGTATTTGGAACTTAATATATGCCAGTCAGGCTCTGTTCTAAGTGCTTCACAAATATTATTAACTGTTGTTTTCACATAGCCATATGAGGTAGAAATATTATCCCCACTTTGCAGATGAGGGTAATTAACTTGTTCAATGTCACGTAAATAGTGAATGGTAAAAGAAAAAACAAAACCAAACAGACAAAAAACCCAGGTGAGGCCAGGCACGGTGACTCACGCCTGTAATCCTGGCATCTTGGGAGGCTGAAGCGAGTGGATCAAGAGGTCAAGAGATCGAGACCATCCTGGCCAACATGGTGTAACCCCATCTCTACTAAAAATACAAAAATTAGCCGGGTGTGGTGGCGTGCACCTGTAATCCCAGCTACTTGGGAGGCTGAGGCAGGACAATTGCTTAACCCCAGGAGATGGAGGTTGCAGTGAACCAAGATTGTGCCTTTGCACTCCAGTCTGGTGACAGAGTGACACTCCGTCTCAAAAAAAGAAAAAAAAAAAAACAATTACCTAAGACATAGTTTTAAAATACATATATATTGACATCTCTGATATAAAAGAGAAATAAAAGTAACCATAATAAAATGTCTTATGTAAATGTTTGGAAACAGTCTACACTGGAAGACTCAGTGGGGTAGGCAGGTGTTGGCACCTATGTGTAGTGCCACTACTATAAATAGTCACAGCAGTGATGAATTGATTACTCACACACCAAGAACTGTAGTAATGTTGGAGATGTAATTTTTCTGGAATGAAGAACAACTCTCAGTCAAGTTTTGAACAAATAGAAAACAGTTATCTCAATGTATGTGATAATTGCATTACTAGAAATCTTGCAGTAATTAAAATGGAACAAAAAAGAAGTTAGGTACTCAGATAATTATAAACATCCCTTTCATCATGTGAATGTCCAGTGAGGGGAGAATTCCTCATTTTGTGGAATTATCTCTGTTCAGCATCCACAACTCCCAGCTACCGACTTTTTTTTCCTTTTCTTTTTAGACAGAATCTTGCTCTGTTACCCAGGCTGGAGTGCAATGGCAGGATCTCAGCTCCCTGCAACCTCTGCCTTCTGGGTTCAAGTGATTCTACTGTCTCAGCCTCCCAAGTAGCTGGGATTACAAGCGCTTGCCACCACACCTGGCTAATTTTTAGTAGAAATGGGGTTTTGCCATGTTGGCCCTGCTGGTCTCAAACCTCTGACCTCAGGTAATCATCCCACCTCAGCCTCCCAAAGTGCTGGGATTACAGGCATGAACCACTGTACCTGGCTGCCACTGACTCTTAATAGCACACATCTCCCCTCAACAAAAATACTTCAGTCATTTCCCCCAAACCCTCTGGGGAGGGGAGGTGAAGTGTTACTTATTGAGAACCATTGGTAGAGAGGGTGAAAAGAGCCAAGGAATGAATCCTGGAAAATCTGATACTGTAATGAAGAAACCAGCAAGGCAGGAAAGAAACAGGATGAGTGTGGCATAATGGGGCCACATAATACCACCTGGGTATTTCAGGCTGACATATCAAAATTTAGCCTCCTCATTTCTCCCCTGACCCCACCAACATCCCACATGAACCTGACTTTTTCCCAGTTCTGCCAGGTCACTAATAACACCACCAGTCACTTAGCTACTCCAACCAGAAACCTAAGCGTTAATTTTGACTCTTTCTTGCATCTCATGCAATGTATCAGCAAGTCATTTGGTCTCTAACCTGCTTTCTTTGTCTTCCCTTCCTCTGTTTCTCCACTGCCATCCCTTAGAACACCCTGAAAACACCAAAGATTCCTTCTCTTTGCCTCTTTTTTGTTGTCGTTGTGGTATAGTTCATATATAATAAAAGTCACACTTTATGTATTTAAGAGTTGGGTCTTGGCAGGGTGTGGTGGCTCATGCCTGTAATCCCAGCCCTTTGGGAGGCCAAGGCGGGTGGACCATTTGGGGTCAGGAGTTCAAGACCAGCCTGGCCTAACATGGTGAGACCATGTATCTACCAAAAATACAAAAATTAGCCAGGCATGGCGGTGAATGCCTGTAACCCCAGCTACTCAGGAGACTGAAGTAGGAGAATCACTTGAACCTGGGAGATGGAGGTTGCAGTTAGATAAGATCGCACCAGTGCACTCCAGCCTGGGTGAGAGAGTGAGACTGTTTCAAAAATTAAAAAATAAAAAATAAAATAAATAAATAAACAGTTGGGGTCTTCCTCTTTCACCCAGGCTAGAGTGTAGTGGCACAATTATAGCTCGTTGCAGCCTCAAACTCCTAGGCTCAAGTGATCCTCCTGCCTCAGGCTCCCAAGTAGCAAGGATGCCAGGTATGTGTCACCATGATCAACTAATTTTTTATTACTTTTTATAGAGCTGGGGGTCTTGCTATGTTTCCCAGGCTGGTCTTCAATGCCTGGCCTCTAGTGATGCTTCCACCTTGGTCTCCCAAAGCAATGGGGTTACAGATATACTCACACATTTAAAGTGAAAAATCTTATTCATTTTGACCAATAAATATACCCATGTAACCATTACCATAATCACTATATAGGACACTTTTATCACTCCAGAAAATTCCATTATGCCCCTTCTCAGTGACTCACCTGTTCTCCTCCCACAAACACCTACCACCAGGATACCACTTTTCTGATTTACATCACCATAAATTAGTGCTGTCTGTTTTAGCTCCTCATATAAAGTCTGTTTTAGCTCCTCATATAAATGAAGTCATACTGTATATATTCTTTTGGGCTTGACTTCTCTTGCTAAACATGCCTGTGAGAGTCATTCATATGATTGCCTGTATTAAGTTCATTCCTTTTTATTGCTGGGAAGTATTACATTGAATGGATATACCACAGTTTACTCATCCTCCTGTTTTAAAGTAATAATTATTATTGTTATCATCATTTTGAGACAGCATCTCACTCTGTCACCCAGGTTAGAGTACAGTGGTGCCATCTGGCCCACTGTACCTCAACTTCCCAGGCTAAAGCCATCCTCCCACCTCAGCCTCATGAGTAGCTGGGACCAAAGATGTGCACCACCAGGCCAGGCTATTTTTTGTATTTTTTGTAGAGACAGGGATTTGCCATGTAGTCCAGGCTAGTCTCAAATTCCTTAGGCTCAAGCAATCCACCCGGCCTCAGCCTCCCAAAGTGCTGGGATTACAGGTGTGAGGCACAGCACTTGGCTCTACTATCATTATTGTTTGTAGAGAGGGGGTTTCACCATGTTGCCCAGGCTGATCTCAAATTCCTGAGCTCAAGGGATCCACATACCTCAACCTCCCAAAATGCTGGAATTACAGGCATGGGCCACCACACCCAGCCACATCCTCGTCTTAATTGGCATTTGGGTTATTTCCAGTTTGGGGCTATTATGAGTAAATCTGGTATGAACAGTTCTTGTACAAGTCTATTTTTGTGAACAGTGGGCATGTGTTTCTACTTTTCTTGGTTAAATACCCAGAAATATAATTACTGGATCACAAGGTACGTGTGTACTTGACTGTGTAAGAAACTAGAAAACATGTCTAAAATGGTTGTACCCGGTTGCATCTCAACCTCATCAAGAGTTCTAGTTGCTGCTCCTCCTCAGCAGCTTTGCAGCAGTTCAAGCTTAGCCCATCAAAACCATTCTCCATAAAGCAGCCTTAATTCTTTTTCTTTTTCCTTTTTTGAGACAGGGTCTAGCTGTGTCACCCAGATGGGAGTGCAGTGGTGTAATTACAGATTACTCCAACCTCCAACTCCCAGGCTGAAGTGATCCTCCCACCTCAGCCTCCTGAGTATCTGGGATTACAGATGTAAGCCACTATGCCTAGCTATTTTTAAAAAATTATTAATTTTGTGGACGGGGCCTCACTATGTTGACCAGACTGGCAATTTTTCTTAAAATGAAAGTTTGAGCATCTTCTTTTCTGCTTAAACTAATACAAAGAATTTCTAGGACTCTCAATTTAAAGCCTGATGCTTTTTTTTTTTTTTTTTTTTTTGAGATGGGGTCTTGCTCTCTTGCACAGGCTGGAGTGCAGTGGCGCGATCTCGGCTCACTGCAACCTCTGCCTCCTGGGTAGAGGGAGAATTGCCCAGTCTCAAACTCCTGAACTCCTGAGCCTAAATGATCCTCTTACCTTGGCCTCCCAAAGTGCTAGAATTACAAGTGCCTACCACTGCCCCTGGCTTTGTTTAATCTCTGGTTCTCTTGATTTTTTGTAAGCACCAGGAGAGCAAAGGCCATATCTGCCTGTTCATCAGTACATCTCCACCTCTAGCACAATGCTTAGTACATATTAGGCCCTCAATAACACCTATTAAATGAATAAATAATTTTCCACACCCTGCTTATCTCTCTCTCTCTCTCTCTCTCTCTCTCTCTTTTTTTTTTTTTGTTTGAGTTGGAGTCTTGCTCTGTCACCCAGGCTGGAGTGCAGTGGCTTGATCTTGGCTCACTGCAACCTCTGCCTCCCAGGTTCAAGCAATTCTCCCTGCCTCAGCCTCCCATGCAGCTGGGATTACAGGTACCCACCACCAAGCCCGGCTAATTTTTGTATTTTTAGTAGAGACCGGGTTTTGCCATGTTGGCCAGGCTGGTCTCAAACTCCTGACCTCAGGTGATCTACCCACCTTGGCCTCCCAAAGTGCTAGGATTACAGGTGTGAGCCACTGCACCCTGCCTGCTTACCTCTATCCAAAAATCCACATCACCACCAAAGTGGTCTTTCTAACTACTCAATCTGATAAGTCCTGCTGTGGCTATGAATTCTCGAATGGCTAAATTCTATAGAATTCTACCTGAAATCCCTTGTGTAGCATAAAAGACTCTTCAAGAACTCTTGCTACCTAACCTGCCATGTTTCTTACAATCCCTATATTGTGCTTCAGCAATAGTGAATTATTACTAGTTTATTGTGTTTTTCAGAGCCTCTATGACTTGAACACGTTATTTCCTCTGAATGGAAGTCCTCTCCTATTATGGCTACCTAATGAACTCCTGCTTCAAAGCCCAGTTCAAATGCTACCCCCCTTGGTAAGCCTTCCCTGAAATGCTCTAGATTTCATAAGAATACAGATGTGAGTCAAGTACTAATACTAGTGTACCTACCATTCCTGCCCCCTACTATTCAGATGAAAACACAGCCCCCTGAAAAGAATGCCTTGAGCATTTAAGGCGGGAATCTCAGGTGCTCTCGTGAGATAACTCATTTTATCCAGGCACTGCCAGCGGAGAAGGGCCCCGGGAGTGAAGACTTGTCTGCTTCATTGACTATTGTATTCTCCAGTACCTAGAACAGTGCCTGGGAAGTATTAAGCTTGGAATTCATATTTGTTGAATAGGAAGAATGAATGGGCCGGGGGTAGGGGGGCGAGGGGGCAGACGCCTGTAATCCCAACACTTTGGGAAGCCGAAGTGGGCGGATCACCTGAGGTCAGGAGTTCAAGACCAGCCTGGCCAACATGGTGAAACCCTGTCTCTACTAAAAATACAAAAACAGCTGGGCCTGCTGGTGCATGCCTGTAATCCCAGCTACTCAGGAGGTTGAGAGAGGAGAATTGCTTGAACCCAGGAGGCAGAGGTTGCAGTGAGCTGAGATATGTCATTATACTCCAGCCTAGACAGCAAGAGCAAATTCCTTCTCAAAAAAAAAAAAAAAAAAAAAAAAAGGTGAGCATTGTCTTTCTTCCAAGCAGGTTTAATGATGTGGCAACAAGCATCGTTGTTCTCCAAGTACCTGTTTGTTAACATCATGACTGCCAACAAGAATTGGATTCTCTTAGACTTTTGGTGGTCTCTGGGATCTCCTGGGTTTTGCTTTAGCTGATGAATGCAAACAACCTTCTTTCCTTGATGCTCTGGCCTGCTGCCAGACCCACCAGGCACATTCATTGTTTCACTAAGGAGAAAGTGGGTACTTCTGCTTCTTATTAGGTACTTTATATATTCATTGCTAAAATAATCATTAGTTGCTTCCCTACTTTTTCTGATAATGGTGCCTGGCTTTTCCTTAGAGGCTGTACTCCTTCACTCTCAGTTAATGAATTCTGGTGGAAAAAGCTACATTAAGCATTCTTATTTTTAATGATTCTTATACCCACTGACTAAGTAGAGGAAAACTTGAACGTTAAATTAAATAATGAGGCCAGGTATGGTGACAAATGCCTGTAGTCCTAGCTATTCAGGAGGCTGGTCAGGGAGGTTCGCTTGAGTCCAGGAGGTCAAGACAGCAGGGAGCCGTGATTGTGCCACTGTACTCCAGCCCTGGGCAACATTGTGAGGCCCTGCCTCAATAAATAAATAACAGCAATTATAACAATAACGTAGGAAACTGTGTCCATACAGACAGAAATAAATATAGTTGTTTGTTAATCAATTCATGTATTCATTCCTCCAAGTTTTTTTTTTTTCCTTTGAGACATAGTCTCGCTCTGTTGCCCAGGCTAGAGTGCAGTGGTGTAATCTCAGCTCACTGCGACCTCCGCCTCCTGTGTTCAAGCGATTCTCCGGCCTCAGCCTCCAAAGTAGCTGGGACTACAGGCACGTGCAACCACACCTGGCTAATTTTTTGTATTTTTAATGGAGACGGGGTTTCACTGTGTTAGCCAGGATGGTCTCAATCTCCTGACCTTGTGATCCCAAAGTGCTGGGATTACAGGCGTGAGCCACCGTGCCCGGCCTTCTTTTTTTTTCTTTTGAGACAGTGTCTTGCTTTGTCACCCAAACTGGAGTTCGGTGGTGTGAACATGGCAGCCTTGACTTCCTAGGCTCAAATGGTCCTCCGCCCCCGAAGTAGCTGAGACTACAGGTGCGCACCACCACAGTCAGCTAATTTTTGTACTTTTTGTAGAGGCAGGGTTTCTCCATGTTGCTGAGGCTTGTCTTGAACTCCTGGCCTCAAGCAATCCGCCCACCTCAGCCTCCCAAAGTGCTGGGATTACAGGTGTGAGCCACCGTGCCCAGCCCATTCATCATATGTTTGATGAGGAATAAGAGCTTCTGTTTCCAGCCAACATGGGGTAACTGGAACTGTATTTACTCCTCCCTCCTGAATCAGCTAAAAATACAGACAAAATTTATGAAACAACGGTTTTCAGAACATTAGACATCAAGCAAAGGAGGACAGTGATCCCCAAGAGATGGGAAAGAAATGAGGTGGACCCAGTGGTTGCCCTACATTACTGCTTGAGGAGAATTTCCAGGCAGCGGTACAGTGGCACAGCGAGGGAAACCCAAGCACAGTGGACTTCCTGAGTTGAAGCAAGTAGCTGAGTGTCTGCAGAAACCAAGGTGGCTAGAATTTGCAGATCAGAGTACCAAAGACGAGAGAACCACACAAATAGAGAACTCTGGAGAATATAGATGGTCATGCTTGAGTAGAAAACCTCATAATTCACAGGGCATTAGGTACAGTACTCAAGAGGGTTTTGCATCAGTGGTGAGACAAAGTTAACTCTAAACGAATATGTGTCCAACAAAGCTTAAAAGGAATTTTCTTGCCAGGTATGGTGGCTCATGCCTGTAATCACAGCAATTTGGGAGGCTGAAGTAGGAGGATCGCTTGAGCTCAGAAATTCAAGACCAACCGGGACAATAAAGTGAGATCTCATCTTTACAAAAAAATAAAAAAATAAAAATTTTAAAAGGAGGGAATTCCTAATAGGTTCAATCTGAATTCAAGTAATTAACTGTATTCCAGAACAAATCTGTAGAATATTTATACAAATATAAAAACTAAAATGTACCAGATAAGCAAAAAAGTAGGAAAACATGATTGAAATGAGGAGAAAATTTTGCTATTTGAAATTGACATGAAATGACACAGGTGCTAAAATTAGAAGAAAAGGATATCAAAACAGTTATCAGAGCTGTATTTCATATATCCTAAAAGTTAAGTAGAGCCCTGAAATATATTTTTAAAAGAAAGACTTAAACTTCTGGAGGTAAAAACGGCAATGTCTGAGAAGAAAAACACACAGAATTGGATGAGATTAACAGCAGATCAGGAGTGCAGAAGAAAAGATTAGTGAACCTGATGATATAGCAGTAGAAACTATCTAAAGTGAAGCAGATAGGAAAAAGAGACCTAAATTGAAATGAACAGATCATCAGTGAGCTGTGGAACAAATTAAATGACCTAATATATGGGTTATAGGAGACCCTAAAGGAGAGAACAAGGGACTAGAAGAATTTAAAGAAATAACAGTATAATTTTCTCCAAGTTTCATGAAAACTATAAACCACAGATTCAACAATATCGGTAAGCCCCAAACAGACACACACATACCCACGCAATGTGAAAAAAATGACACCAAGGCACATAATAATTGAATCGTTTAAAAACAATGATTAATGGCCAAGCGTGCTGGCTCACGCCTGTAATCTCAGCACTTTGGGAGGCTGAGGCAGGTGGATGACCTGAGGTCAGGACTTTGAGACCAGCCTGGACAACATGGTGAAACCCCGTCTCTACTAAAAAATACAAAAATTAGCTGGACCTGGTGGCTCGTGCCTGTAATCCCAGCCCTTTGGAAGGCTAAGGCAGGAGGATCGCTTGAGCCCAAGATTGCTTAAGGCTGAAGTGGGTTATGATCATGCCGCTCACTCCAGCCTTGGAGACAAAGGAACACCCAGTCTCTCTTAAAAACAAAGTTACGGTTAATAAACTAAGGAATAAAATGGTATTAAATAAGGCTCCAACTTCATTGTTCTGCCTGTGGATATTTAGTTTTCACAGGACCATTTGTTGAAAAATTTTCTTCCCCTGTTGAATGATCTTGGCACTCTTCAAAGGAATAAAATGGAATCATAAAAATTACTCAACTACGCCAAGCATGGTGGCTCAAGCCTGTAATCCCAACACTTTGGGAGGCTGAGGCAGGTGGATCACCTGAGGTCAGGAGTTTGCGACCAGCCTGGCTAACATGGTGCAAACCTGTCTACTAAAAATACAAAGATCAGCTGGGCATGATGGCAGATGCCTGTTATCCCAGCTACTCAGGAGGCTGAGGCAAGACATTCGCTTGAACCTGGGAGGCAGAGGTTACAGAGAGCTGAGATCGCACCATTGCACTTCAGCCTGGGCAACAAGACGGAAACTTTGTCTCAAAAAAAAAAAAAAATTACTCAACTAAAAATATTAAGCAATGGGCCAGGCATAGCAGCTCATCCCTGTAATCCCCGCAATTTGGGAGGCCAAGGAAGGAGGATCACTTGAACCCAAGAGTTTAAGACCAACCCAGGCAACATAGTGAGATCCCATCTCTATTTTAATAATAAAATAAAATAAAAAGTATTCAGAAACAACAAAAAAAAAGGAAAATAGAATGAAGAACAAATGGGACAAATAGACAACAATAGCCAGAATCTAACTTTAAAGTCAGCTAAGTCACGTAAAATGAAAGGTCTATATAATGGAATACTACTCAGGAATTAAAAAGGAACTATTTAAATAAATAACGTGGGTGAATTTCAAAATAATAATACTGAGAGAAGGAACCCAGACTCCCCCAAAAGGACAGATTGCATGACTCAATTTATACAAAAGTCTAGAAAATGGAAATTATTATGTAGTCATAGAAAGAATGTCAGTGGTGCCTGGGGATGGGGAGATTGCAGGGGAAGGGTGAAAGGAAAAGATTACAAAAAGGGAGAAGGAAACTTTTGGGGATGATGGATATGTTTGTTTTCTTTATTGTGACAATGGTTTCACAGCTCTCTCTCTCTATGTCAACACTTATCAAATTATACACTTCAAATATGTGAATCAATAAGGCTATTTCCAAAAAAGTCTGATGAGGGCTAGGCACGGTGGCTCATGCCTGTAATCCCAGCACTTTGAGAGGCTGAGGTGGGCAGATCATTTGAGGTCAGGAGTTCAAGATCAGCCTGGTCAACCTGGTGAAACCCCATCTCTACTAAAAATACAGAAGTTTGTCTGGGCGTTGTGGCTCATGCATAATCCCAGCACTTTGGGAGGCCAAGGTGGGTGGATCACGAGGTCAGGAGATCGAGACCATCCTGGCTAACTTTCTTTTTAGTAGAGATGGTGAATCTCTGTCTCTACTAAAAATATAAAAAATTAGCAGGGCACGGTGGCTCATGGCTGTAATCCCAACACTTTTGGAGGCCGAGGAGGGTGGATCACCTGAGGTCAGGAGTTTGAGACCAACCTGGCCAAGATGGTGAAACCCTTTCTCTACTAAAGATACAAAAAAATTAGCTGGGCCTGGTGGTGCACACCTGTAATTCCAGCTACTCGGGAGGCTGAGGCAGGAGAATCGCTTGAACCTAAGTGGCAGAGGTTGTAGTGAGCTGAGATTGTGCCACTGCACTCCAGCCTGGGCAGCAGAGTGAGACTCCATCTCAAAAACAAATAAACAAACAAAAATTAGCTGGGCGTAGTAGCGCGCACCTGTAGTCCCAGCTACTTGGGAGGCTGAGACATAAGAATCTCTTGTAATCCCAGCAATTTGTACCAAGATCGTACCACTGCATTCAAGCCTAGGTGACAGAGTGAGACTCCATCTCAAAAAAAAAAAAAAAAGTTTGATGAGAAACAAAAATATTTACATAATTTCAAAACACCTCCCACAAAATGCTTCTAAATTAAAAGGGAAAAACAGATACCACTTTAATTGAATAATCAAAGTGGATGTCGTCAGGATTGGAGCAAATCAAATCTAGCACCCCTCAGTAGGATGCAATAAGAAGAACACAGCATCAGCCCTGTACTATTCCTGTCAAAGATGAAGAAATCTCACACAAACTACACTGCAGGACTATAGGCATGCGCCATGACATCTAGCCAATTTTTCTACTTTTTGTAGGGGTGGCACCTCTCTATGTTGCCCAGGTTGATCTTGAACACCTGGGGTCCAGTGATCCTCCTGCCTCAGCCTCCCAAAGTGCTGGGACTACAGGTGTGAGCCACCATGCCATGCCTGGCTACCAATGAACTCTTATTTTGTTGAGGAAAAATGTTATTTTTTCTGTGCTTTGAACTTTTTTGTTTGTTTGTGTTTACAAATTAAAAAAAAATTATATCTTTGTTCATGTATTCAAGATGTGTGTGGCAGAGATTCATAGAAGCGGAATAGCTGGGTCAAAGAATACAAACTTTTTTTTTTTTTTTGAGACAGAGTCTTGCTCTGTTGCCCAGGCTGGCATGCAATAGTGTGAGCATAGCTCACTGCAGTCTCAGCCTTCTGCGCTCAAGTGATCCTCTTGCCTCAGCCCCCCACCTAGCAGGCACTGCAGGCTTGTGCCACCATACGCAGCTAATTTTTGTATTTTTGGTAGAGATGGGGTCCTGCTATGTTGCCCAGGCTGGTCTGGAACTCCTGGCCTTAAGTGATCCTCCTACCTCAGCCTCCCAAAGTGCTAAGATTACAGTGTGAGCCATCAGGCCCGGCCAATATAAACATTTCATTTATTTTTTTTTCTCACTTAGCCTTGACCTGAAACTCAATGAACATTTTAAAATGTGATTAAAAATATTACAAATTCACCTTTCAAAGAGAATGTGTCACTGCTGGGGGAAAGTAAATCAGGAAAACCACAGTGGAAAACAGTATGGAGATTCCTTAAAGAACTGAAAGTAGTCTGACCATTTAATACAGTCATCTCAATACTGGGTATCTACCCAAAGGAAAAGAAGTCATTATATGAAAAAGACCCATGCACTCTTATGTTTATTGCAGCACAATTCACAGTTGCAACGATTCACAGTTGGAACAATCTAAGTGCCCATTGACCAATGAGTGGATAAAGAAAATATAGCGTATGTGGCCAGGCATGGTGGCTCATGTCTGTAATCCCAGCACTTTGGGAGGCTGAGACGGGCAGATCACCTGAGATTGGGAGCTCAAGATCAGCCTAACCAACATGGATAAACCCTGTCTCTACCAAAAATACAAAATTAGCTGGGTCTGGTGGGGCATGCCTGTAATCCCAGCCACTTGAGAGGCTGAGACAGGAGAATCACTTTAACCTGGGAGGCAGAGGTGACAGTGAGTGGAGATTGCACCAACCTGGGCAACAAGAGCAAAACTCCATTTCAGAAAAAAGAAAATATGACATATGTGTATCATGGAATACTACAGAGCCATGAAAAGAAACAAAATAATGTCTTTTGCAGCAACTTGGATGGGACTGGAGGTCATTATTCTCAGAGAAGTAAGTCAGAAATGGAAAACCAAACACTGTATGTTCTCAATTATAAGTGGGAGCTAAGCTATGAGGACACAAAGACATACAGAGCCATATAATGGACTGTGGGGACTGGAAGGGGGAAGTTGGGAGGTATAAAAGACTACATACTGGGCACAGTGTACACTGCTAGGGTGACGGGTGCACCAAAGTCTCAGAATTCACCACTAAGAACTCATCCATGCAATCCAAAACCACCTGTACCCCAAAAGCCATTGGAAAAATGTTACAGTAACCAAAACCCCCCAAAACAAACAAACAAACAAACAAACAAACAAACAAACAAACAAAAACAAAGAGCATGTCAATTTCCATCCTCACCAGCAATTTATGAAAGCACCTGCTTGCTCTGCTCTCACTCATTGTGTTTTTTTTTTTTTTTTTTTGAGGTGGAGTCTCACTCTATCACGCAGGCTGCAGTGCAGTGGCACAATCTAGGCTCACAGCAATCTCCACCTCCCAGACTCAAGCAGTCCTCCCAACTCAGCCTTCCCAGTAGCTGGGATTATAGTGACGTGTCACCATGTCTAGCTAATTTTTGTATTTTTTGTAGAGGTGAGGTTTTTCCATATTGTCCAGGCTGGTCTCAAACTCCTGGCCTCAAGCCATCTACCCGCCTCAGCCTCACGGCCTCACAGAGTGCTGGGGTTAAGGCGTGAGCCACCACCCCTGCCCATAGTGGCCATTATTTAACACTCTCCTTGCCAACTAGTTATCTCACTTTAATTTGTATTTCTTTAGTCGCTAGTGAGGTTGAGAAATATTTTGTGTGTTTTTATGTATTTATAAGCAATTTATATTTCTTTTTTTTGTGAGCTACATCATTCTTTGCCCAATTTAAAAACTATTCATATTTTTTTCTTTTTAATTATAAGAACTCTTTGTATATTAAGGACATTTATTCTTTGTCTATTGTATGAACTGTAAAAATAGTTCTCCTAGCTTGTTACCTACCTTTTAATTTAGCTTATGGTATCTGTATACTGTGCAGCTACTTTGACTTTTATGTAGCCAATTTTTTTCTTTTTAGCATCTAAGTTTTGTGTCTTGCTTAAAAAGATTTTCTCTTATTTAAGACGTGTGTGTGTGTGTATGTGTGTATGTGCGTGTGTGTGTATGTGTGCCCGTGTTCCCTTTTCATCCTGTTTTATTTCTATTTATTTACTTTTTTTTCTTTTTTTGAGACAGAGTCTTACTCTGTCACCCAGGCTGGAGTGCAGGGATACAATCTTGGCTCACCGCAACCTCTGCCTCCGGGGTTGGAGCAATTCTCCTGCCTCAGCCTCCCAAGTAGCTGGAGTTACAGGTATGCGCCACCACATCCTGGCTAATTTTTGTATTTTTAGTAGAGAAGAGATTTTGCCTTGTTGGCCAGGCTGGTCTCAAACTCCTGACCTCAGGTGATCCACCCACCTCACCTCCCAGAGTGCTGAGATTACAGGCGTGAACCACCTCGCACGGCCTTATTTACATTTAAATTGTTTATCTGGCTGGGCGCTGTGGCACATGGCTGTAATTCCAGCACTTTGGGAGGCCAAGGTGGGTGGTTCACCTGAGGTCAGGAGTTTGAGACCAGCCTGGCCGACATGGTGAAACCCCGTCTCTACTAAAAATACAAAAATTAGCTGTGTGTTGTGGCGTGTACCTGTGGTCGTAGCTACTCAGGAGGCTGAGGCAGAAGAATCTCTTGCACCTGGAGACAGAGATGGCAGTGAGTTGAGATTGTGCCACTGCACTCTAGCCTGGGTGACAGAGGGAGACCCTTCTCAAAAAGAAAAAGAAAAAAGAAAAAAATACACTGTTTATCTGTCTGGAATTTATTTGGTGTAAGGAATCAGGCATCCAGCTTTAACTTAAGTTTTTCAAATGGCTAGCCAATTGCTCTAACAGCAATTACTGCACTGCCTAATTTTATTTTTTTCTCCCTGATTTCAAATGTAATTTTACCATATAGTACCTTCTCAAATGTATTTGGGTCTATTTCTAGATTCTAATCTGTTTCATTGATTTGCTTTTCACTTCATGCGCAAGTACCAAACGTTTTAAAATATAAATGTAGCTTTATAATATGCTTCAATACCTAGGAGGGTTAATTCTTCTTCATTACTTTCCTTTTTCAAAATTTTCCTGGCTAGCCTCACTTGTTTATTTTTCCATTTGAACTTTAGACTCAGTGAGTCTACTTCCAAAAAAACCTCATAATGTATTTTTATTGACATAAAATTAAACGTTAAGCTTAATTTAGGGAAGATACACATGTTTACATCATGAAATCTTGTAATCGGTGAACAAAGTGTGTATTTTCATTTATTCCTTCTTTCATTTTCCTACGTTTTTGCTGTTGCTGATGTTGTAAGTGTGGGCGTTCATGCTATTTTAAGTACAACGTTTTCTTCCATTTTGTTTTTCTAGCTTTTTTTCCTGAAACACAGAAGTGCTGTTGATTTTGTATCCAACTACATTACTGACTTAACTCATTGTTTGTGAGAGATTTTCCAGGAGTACTCTTGGATTGGCTAGACATGCAATCATATTACCTGCAAATAGTCATTATATTTTCTCCATTTTGTAATTCTTAAAATTCTTATTTTTTATCTTTCTATACCTATTATAATATTAAGATTTTCCAGGAGTTCTCTTGGATTGGCTAGACATGCAATCATATTACCTGCAAATAGTCATTATATTTTCTCCATTTTGTAATTCTTAAAATTCTTATTTTTTATCTTTCTATACCTATTATAATATTAATTAACAGTGGAAATATTATTTGTCTTACCCTGTTTCTACTTTAATGGAAAATGCTTCTAATGTGCAACATTAAACAATATGCTATTTTTTTAACTTTAAGTGTTTCTATCATACCAATACCGCATATTGAATTTTGTTACACATTCTTGTAGTCTCTAAGAAAGGTCATGTAGTCATTCTTATTTAACCAGTATTAAGAATTCACCTAAGGCCAGGTGCAGTGACTCCTGCCTATAATCCCAGCACTTTGGGAAGCTGAGGTGGGCAGAAGCTGAGGCCAGAGGTCAGGAGTTCGAGACCAGTCTAGCCAACATGGTGAAACCCCATCTCTAATAAAAATACAAAAATTAGTTGAGCATGATGGCGTGCGCCTGTAATCCCAGCTACTTGGGAGGAGAATCACTGGAACCTGGGAGGTGGAGGCTGCAGTGAGCCGAGATTGCACCACTGCACCCCAGCCTGGATGACAGAGTGAGACTCCATCTCAAAAAAAAAAAAAAAAAATTCATCTAAAATCAATAGAGAGTTTGTATAAGATAGAGTTTGAGAAGCCATCCTGGCTGGTTCTAGACTCTAGAAATTCTAGATGTGTCATGCATTCTCTGAGTGATCTTGGCAAGTTCCTTAGCCTCTCTATGCCTTGGTTGCCTCTTCTGTAAAAACAAAATTAATGATAGCATCTAGCTGAAATGGTTGTTGCTGGAATTAAATGAATAAATATAAATAAGGTGTTCTGAACAGTGCTTGGTTCAATGCTATATAAATACTAATCATTAGTATCACATTTCTAGAATGACTCCACTTGTGCTGAGCTTTTTAAAAATTAAGTTCATTTTTATTTTTATTTTTATTTATTTATTTTTTTGTGGAGACAGGGTCTCATTGTGTTGCCCAGACTGTTCTTAAAATTCTGGTCTCAAGTGATCCTCTTGCCTCAGCCTCCCAAAGAGGCTGTGAACCACTGTGCTCTAGTGTGCTGAGATTTTCTGTTATCATTATTTTAAATAAAGGTATTTATTTATTTGTGAAAGTATTACATGCACTCAGAAAAGTGCACAGCTGGGGGATCTGCTACAAAAGTGAGGACATAAATAATATACACCCTTGTACTTACTTAATGTAATAATTTTCCTTATTTTCTTTTCCTTTTTTGTTGTTGTTTTTTGAGATAGAATCTTGCTCTTTCACCAGGCTGGAGTGCAATGGCAAGATCCCTGCTCACTGCAACTTCTGCCTCCCAAGGTTCAAGTGATTCTCCTGCCTCAGCCTCTCGTGTAGCTGGAACTACAGGTGCCTGCCACCATGCCCAGTTAATTTTTGTATTTTTAGTAGAGACGGGGTTTCACCATGTTGGCCAGGCTGGTCTCAATTTCTTGACCTCGTGATCTGCTCGTCTTGGCCTCCCAAAGTGCTGGGATTACAGGTGTGAGCCACTGCGTCCAGCCCTTTTTTCTTTTTTTGAGATGGCTTTCTTGTTTTTGAACCTCTTGGGTTCAAGCAATTTTCTTGTTTCAGCCTCCCGAGTAGCTGACATTACAGGTGTGGGCAATCGCGCCCAACTATTTTTTTGTATTTTGTATTTTAGTAGAGACGAGGTTTCATCATGTTGGTCAGGCTGGTCTTGAACTCCTGACCGCAGGTGATCCACCCACCTCGGCTCCCAAAGTGCTGGATTTTATAGGCATGAGCCACCATGCCCAGCCTTAATGTTATAATTTTCAAAAGCATTTTATTTCACTGCATTTGTTCCACAGAATAATGTCACAATTTATGTGAGAAAAGATGAATACAAACACACAATCCCCTTGTCCCAGTATCTATCCCCACACTCTTACCAATACCACCACACTTCTTGCAAATAGGCTGAGATGTATTATGGTTTTAAGATACCGCTGAATGCTGGTCTGTGTATCAGCATCATGCTGGCTTTGTGGGAGACTTTCTTTTCTCTGTATATGAGGTCAAACCATACTAAATTGCCAATATTCAACAGTTTTGTAGTTACAGAAATGGCAATTTTATTAGAGAAGATCTAAATAAATGGAATAACATTCCATGTTCATGGATCAGTATTGTTGAGATGGCAATACTCCTGAAATTGATCGTGAGATTCAATACAATCTATATTGAAATCCCATCTGAATTCTCTATAGAAACTGACAGGCTGATCCTAAGATTTGTATGAACATGCAAGGTACCCAGAATAACCAAACCTATCTTGAAAAAGAACAAGCTTGGAGACTCTCACTCCTTAATTTCAAAAGTTACTACAAAGTCCAGTAGTTAAATAGTTTGACGATGGCATAAAAACAGACATAAGAAACAAAGGAATAGAATTGACAATCCAGATGTAAATTCTCACATGTATAATAAATTGATTTTCAGCAAGGATGTCAAAACAATTTAGTGGGGGAAAGATTAGTTTTTTCAACAAATTTGTACTGGAACAACAGAATATTCAAGTAAAAAAGAAACAAGCATGATCTTACCTCATAGCATGTGCAAACATTAACTTAAGATGGATGAAACACCTAACTGCAAGAGCTAAAACTATAAAGACAAAATCTATGGGCAAATCTTTATGATCTTGGATTTGGCAGTGGCTTCTTAGATATAATACCAAATGCACAAGCAACGAAAGAAAAAAATAGATAAATTGTACATTATTGAAATTAGAAACTTTGGTGCACCAAATGAACAACCAAAAAATGAAAAGACAATCCGTATAATGGGAGAAAATATTTGCAAATCACAGATTTGATTAGGAAATTGTATCTAGAAAATAAAGAACTCTTACAACTTAGCGATAAAAAGACATATAATCCAAATTAAAAATGTACAAAGAATCTGTAGAGCCATTTCTCCAAGGCAGATAAACAAATGAACAATAATCAGATGAAAAGATACTAACATCATTACTCATCACGGAAATGCAAATCAAAACCACAATGAGATATGACTTCACACCACTAGGATGGCTATAATAGAAAAGGCAGATAATAACAAGTGCTGACAAGAAGATGGAGAAATTGGAATCTTCATACAATACTGGTGGGAATGTAAAATGGTGCAACCGTTTTTCAGCAACTGCAGACTGAAAAACATAGTCTGACAATTCCTCCAAAAGTTAAACATACGCCGGGGGCAGTAGCTCACACCTGTGGTCCCAGCGCTTTTGGAGGCTGAGGCAGAGGGATTTCCTGAGCTGAGGAGTTTGAGACCAGCCTGGGCAACATGGAGAAACCCCACCTCTACAAAAGATAGAAAAATCAGCTGGGTGTGGTGATGCATACCTGTAGTCCCAGTTACCCTGGGGGGCTGAGGCAGCAGGATTACTTGAGTGCCCCCCCCCCAAAAAAAATATATATATATATTTGAGATGGAGTCTTGCTCTGTTGCCCAGGTTGGAGTGCAGTGGCACAATCTCAGCTCACTGCAACCTTCGCCTCCAGGGTTCAAGCAATTCTCCTGACTCAGCCTCGTAAGTAGCTGGGATTACAGATGTGCACCACCCCACTGCACCTGGCTAATTTTCATATTTTTAGTAGAGATGGGGTTTCATCATGTTGGCCATGATTGACCAGGCCAGTCTTGAACTCCTGACCTCAGCCTCCCAAAATGCTGAGATTACAGGCGTGAGCCACCATGCCCAGCCAAAAAAAAAAAAAAAAAAAAAAAAAATTTAAACATAGAGTTTACCATGTGACCACCAACTCTACTTCTAGTTGTATACCCAAGAGAAATGAAAGCATATATCCACACAAAAACTTGTATATAAATGTTTATAACAGTTTTATTAATAATAGTGAAAAAGTAGAACTAACTCCAATGTCTATCAATAAATAAAGGTATAAATAAAATTTATTTTTTTATTGGAATTGTCTCTCTGGAGATGACATTTGTTTTTATGTATTTATTTTTTTAGATGAGATCTTACTATGTTGCCTAGGCTGGCCTCAACCTCTTGGGGTCAGGTGATCCTCTTACCTCAGCTTCCTGAGTAACTGAGACTAGAGATGTGTAGCTAACAAAATTTAGTACATCCATTAAATGAATTAATATTTGGCATAAAAAGGTGTTGACGGCCAGGCGTGGTGGCTCATGCCTACAATCCCAGCACTTTGGGAGGCTGGGGCAGGAGATCACGAATTCAGGAGTTCAAGACCAGCCTGATCAAAATGGCGAAACCCTGACTCTACTAAAAATACAAAAATTATCTGGGTGTGATGGCGCACGCCTATAATCCCAGCTACTCAGAAGACTGAGGCAGGAGAATCGCTTGAACCTGGGAGGTGGAGGTTGCATGAGCTAAGATCGTACCACTGCACTCCAGCCTGTGTGACAAAGCGAGACTCTGTCAAAAAAACAAACAAAAAGGAGTTGAATACTGATACATGCTATGACATGGATGGCCCTTGAAAACATACTGTAAGTGAAAGAAACTAGACACAAAGAACAACATATAATATCATTCCATTTATATGAAATGTCTAGAATACATAAATACATAGAGAGAGGAAGTAGATTAGTGGTTGCCAAGGGCTGGGAGTAAGTGAGTGGAAGATTAGGGAGGATAGTTAAAGAATGTGGCTTTTTTTAGGGGGTGAATAAAATATTCTAAAATTGATTGTGCTGATGGTTGCACAACTCTGTGAATGTATTAAATTGTATGCTTTATTTTTTTAGAGTTGGCATCTCACTCTGTCACCTGGGGTTAAAGTGCAGTGGGATAATCACAGCTCACTGCAGCCTCGAACTCCTGGTTTCAAGAGATCCTTACACCTCAGCCTCCCAAAGTGCTGGAATTGCATGTGTGAGCCACCGTGCCCAGCCAAACTGCATATTTTAAGTGTGTGAATTGCAAGGTATGTGAATTATGACTTGAAAAAGCTGTTAGTGAAAAAATGACAATTTCACGTGGTCTAGTTTAATCTGCGATAGCTTAAATAGCATTGGTATACTATGGTATAGTTGGAAGATTTGAAAGAGCCGGGCATGGTGGCTCATGCCTGTAATCCCAGCACTTTGAGAGGCTGAGGTAGGTGGCTTGCTTTAGCCCAGGAGTTCAAGACCAGCCTAGGCAACATGGCAACATCTCATCTCTACAAAAAGTACAAAAATTAGCTGGCCATGGTGGCACACGCCTGAAGTCCCAGCTACTCAGGAAGGAGGCTGAGCTGGGAAGATCACTTGAGCTCCAGAGACAAAGGCTGCAGTGAGCAGAGATTGTGCCACTGCACTCCAGCCTGAGTGACAGAGTGAGACCCTGCCTCACAAGAAAGAAAGAAAGAAAGAAAGAAAGAAAGAAAGAAAGAAAGAAAGAAAGAAAGAGAAAGGAAGGAAGGAAGGAAGGAAAAAAGAAAATTTGATAGCGTTTACATGTGAAATTTGAAAGAGAGGAAAATGCATGGTCCCTGAATATAGAAGAGGAGGCAGTGGGGTTATTGGGAGGCTTTTTTTTTTTTTTTTTTTTTTTTTCGTATAGGAAAGAGTTGGGGGCTTCTTTATAGGAGTGAGAGATGTGGAAGAAATAGGAACAAAGTTGATGGATGGACTCCAAAGTCCATGTGGAAGAATTAACCTTGGAAGGAGTCCAGTCTCTCTTCCATAAGACCAGAAGGAAAGAGGAAAGGATCAGCTCAGATGCCAATTAGTTGATGGTGCAGAGAATGTTTTTCTTACTGGCTTCAATTTCCTGAGGAAAGAAGCAGAATCATTCGTGAAAATGACAGAAGGGGTAGCAGAGCCATGGGTTTCAGAAGCCAAGAGGTTAGAAAAGTTATTAAGTGGCCAGGCGCGGTGGCTCATGCCTATAATCCCAGCACTTTGGAAGGCCAAAATGGGCAGATCACCCAAGGTCAGGAGTTCCAGAACAGCCTGGCCAACATGGTGAAACCCTAAATCTACTAAAAATACAAAAATTAGCTGGGTGTAGTGGCATGCGCCTGTAGTCCCAGCTACCTGGGAGGCTGAGGCCCAAGAATCGCTTGAACCTGGAAGATAGAGGTTGCAGTGAGCTGAGATCTCGGCCATTGCACTCCAGCCTGGGCAACAGAGCAAGACTCTGTCTCAAAAACAACAACAAAAAGTTAGTAAGGTGGGTGGGAGTGAGAATTCAGAGAGGCTTGGGAGCATTGAAGAGCCAGATGCCCGCAGAGGAGTGAATTCTGAGTGGCAGTGAGCCCCAGCTCCTAAAGCTCTCCCTGCCGTCCCCTGCAGCCTCATTTGGGAGCAGTCTGCCTGAGTCATCTCTGCTTCAGTCCCCACAACCCCAATGCTTTCAATGTTACTCATACATTTTGGCTTTGAGCCTCTCGCTCTCTGGATAATTGCCTCTGAACTTAACTGCCTTTTGGCACCCTTTCTCCCAGAACTGAATGTTCTTCCCCGGTGAGGGCTGACCCAAGTCCACCTCCCTGGTTCTGGGCCCTATACTTTCATTAACTCAGCCTGAGATGACCAGAGCACATTTGGCAGCCTCATTGCATCGGGTCAGTGACAGACAAATCCAAGGAGCAGAGAGAAACCTGTCTGCGAATGCGTCAGCACCCATGGTAGCCATGGCAGAATAGGGGGTGGCAGGGGACCAGCGGTTTGCTATAAAGAAGCAAGAGAACAGATATTCACCGTGTTGGCTAGTGGAGAACATCTAGAGGTGTGAGGTCAGGGATCGGCTGAAACACACAGGTAGGCTATTGCCCAAGGAGAGCATCTCACTGGCTAAGACAGCCACACAGGCACAGCTGTCAGGCATTTTGAGCCAAGTTACCGAGCACAGCCAATATGACACCTCTACTCCGAAGATCCATAGGCCATTAGGGTTCAGGGGTGCAGCAAGAGAAAGAGTGTGAGGGAACTCCATGGAGCACCATTTACTTATTTATTTAATATTCAGACATAGGCTGGGTGCAGTGGCTCACGCCTGTAATCCCAGAATTTTGGGAGGTCGAGGTGGGAGGGTCATCTGAGATTAGAAGTTCAAGACCAGCTTGGCCAACCTGGTGAAACCCGTCTACTAAAAATACAAAAATTAGCCAGGCATGGTGGTGTGCGTCTGTAGTCCCAGCTACTTGGGAATTTGAGGCAGGAGAATCACTTGAACTTGGGAAGCAGAAATTGCAGTGAGCCGAGATCACGCTACTGCACTCCAGCCTGGGCAACAGAGTGAGACTCTGTCTAAAAAAACAAAAATTCAGACACAGTGTCTCACTCTGTTGCCCAGGCTCGTCTCAAATGCCTGGCCTTCAGGTTACCCTCTCACCTCACTTTCCCAAAGTGCTAGGATTACAGGTATGAGCCACCTCAACCAGCCTCTGGGCACCTTTTGATCCCAGCTATTACCAGATACTAGAGTTACTGTGGGTCAGAAACTTTGGGCATCAGGAACCACAGGGCCCCCGATTCTGGAAGGGGTGGGATCAAGCGTGGTGAAACGAATATAGCCTTTGGTGTCAGAGCTAGATCTCTGCTACTCATTTGCTGTGTAACACTAGCACTTGGCATATTGCTGAGCCTCTTACAGCTTCGGTCTCCACATCTGTAAAATGAGCATTAATAATTCTTACCCCTCAACTCTTCAGGGCTGACTGTTGAAGAAATGGTATCTGTGGCCCTTCAGCAGAGTTCTTGAACCCAGGAGGCAGAAGTTGCAGTGAGCTGAGATTGTGCCACTGCACTCCAGCTTGGGCAACAGAGTGAGACTCTGCCTCAAAAAAAAAAAAAAAAAAAAAAAAAAAATCTCCCCAAAGACCCTGGCAAAACCTCAGGGAAGGGAGGGGTCTCACTATATTGCCCAGGCTAGTCTCAAACTCCTGGGCTCAAGTGGTCCTCCTGCCTCGGCCCCTCAGAGTGCTGGGATTACAGCCATGAGCCACAATGTCTGGCCTGCTTTTCTAATAAGCTCCCAGGTGATGCTGATGTTGAGAGTTTGTGGACTATATTTTTACTGTTTTTTGAGACAAGGTCTCTCTCTGTCGTCCAGGCTGGAGTAGAGCGGTGCAGTCTCAGCTCACTGCAACCTCTGCCTCCTAGGCTCAAGTGATCATTCCACCTCAGCCTCCCAAGTAGCTGGGATTACAGGTGCATGCCACCACGCCTGGCTAATTTTTGTATTTTTAGTAGAAATAAGGTTTCACCATGTTGGCCAGGCTGGTCGAACTCCTTGCCTCAAATGGTCTGCTCACCTTTGTCTCCCAAAGTGCTGGGATTACAGGTGTGAGCCACCATGCCTGGCCCACATTTTTACTTAACAAAGACCTAAACAGTAAAAATTTGTTTTTCTCACCAATCTTTGTACTGAGGCAAAGAGAGACTCTTGGCCTCAAATCAATCCTTCCTTCCTTCCTTCCCTCCCTCCTTCCTTCCCCTCCCCTTTCCCCTCCCTCCCTCCCTCCCTTCCTTCCTTCTTTCCTTCCTTCCTTCCTTCTTTCCTTCCTTCCTTCCTTCCTTCCTTCCTTCCTTCCTTCCTTCCTTCCTTCCTTCTTCCTTCCTTCCCTCCTTCCTTCCTTCCTTCCTTCCCCCCTTCCTTCCTTCCCATCTTTCTTTTTCTTTTTTTTGACACAGGGTCTGGCTTTGTTGCCCAGGTTGTATGGCAGTGGTGCAATCATAGCTCACTACAGCCTTGACCTCCTAGTCTCAAGTAATCCTCCCGCCTCAGCCTTCTGAATAGCTGGAACCACAGGTGGGTGCCACCATGTGTGGCTAATTTTAAAATTTTTTCGTAGACAGTCTCACTATGTTGTCCAGGCTTGTCTCAAACTCCTGGCCTTAAGCAATCCTCCCACCTCAGCCTCCCAATGTACTGGGATTGCAGGCGTGAGCCACCTCGCCTAGTCACCCCTCGTATCTGACCCATCATCTTTGAGCTGAACAAGCACCTTTAGCACGAATTCTTTTCCAGGGAGTCCTCATACATTCAACCACATAAAAAGAGGAGTATTTTTTTCTTCCCACCATTAGTTGTTCCTTTCTTGAGTCAATAACATAGTAATCCTATCTTGAGGGACAGAATCTCAGCCAGATGCTGGAGGGGACCCATTAATTCCAGGCTCAAGGGGGTTGAGCCTAGAACTGAGGTTGAGCCAATGAGTGCACTCCTTCTCCCTAGGCAATTAGTGATTGGTTCAGGGATGGTGATGTGGCCAAATCAACCATCAGGGCTGAAAAGATTCAATCCTGTGCTTTTGCTTGAAACACTGATGAAACAGACTTATTTTTCCATGCCAAATATCTACAAACATGGCCACAGCTCTAAAAGCTTGTGGAAGGCTGGGCACAGTGGCTCACGCCTGTAATCCCAGCACTGTGGAAGGCCGAGGCAGGCAGATCATGAGGTCAAGAGTTCGAGACCTGCCTGACCAACATGGTGAAACCCCGTCTCTACTAAAAATACATGTGGTAGTGGGTATCTGTAATTCCAGTTACTCAGGAGGCTGAAGCTGGAGAATCTCTTGAATCCGGGAGGCAGAGGTTGCAGTGAGCTGAGATCATGCCATTGCACTCCAGCCTGGGCAACAGAGCAAGACTCCATCTCAAAAAAAAAAAAAAAAAAAAAAAAGTTC
>PVKV010011635.1:0-69599 GCA_004027835.1 Alouatta palliata
CTGTAATCCCAGCACTTTGGGAGGCCGAGGCGGGTGGATCACGAGGTCAAGAGATCGAGACCATCCTGGTCAACATGGTGAAACCCCGTCTCTACTAAAAATACAAAAATTAGCTGGGCATGGTGGCACGTGCCTGTAGTCCCAGCTACTCGGGAGACTGGGGCAGGAGAATTGCTTGAACCCAGGAGGCGGAGGTTGCGGTGAGCCGAGATCGCGCCATTGCACTCCAGCCTGGGTAATAAGAGCGAAACTCCGTCTCAAAAAAAAAAAAAAAGAAAAAAATTATATCCCAAGAAAGCTGTTTTAAAAAGGTCTAATATTATAACTTTAATCATGTGTTACATAATGCCATCCATTTCCCCAAACTAATTAGTCTATTATCACCAACAAAAGCCCTGTGTGTGTATGCATTTATGTGTGTATGTGAATCATGGAAACATGCTGAAGTCTATGTTTGGGCCAGTGTAGTGTAGGAGAGAGACAGCCTGCCCTGGTGTGACAGAAACTGACTATTCACGAGTATCCTTTATCTAATAAGAGATTCCTTAAGTTTTAGCTAAGGACAAAGCCATCCAGCTGAAGTCTACATTTCCTACTCTTGCAGTCAAGTATGGCTACGTGTAAATTTCTGGCCAATGATAAGAAGTGTTGCCCACGACACCTGTTGCACACAGCCCACCTCCTTGCCTCGGTGACCTAATGGGGGTGGACTCCTTTTCTGTACACGACCCTCTACTACTGTGCATGGCACGGCCCTCTACTATGCATGGCCCACCTCTCTGCCTAGGTGACATAATGGGGTGGCCCCCTCCCTTGTTACTCACGTGATTATGTATGCCCTATTACTAAGCCTATAGATGATGACCTCACTCATGACCCTGCCCCCTGCTTGTACCTAATAAATACAGATGCTTCTGGACATTCGGGGCCTCGCCTGTCTCTGCTCATAGGTGGCGTGGCCACCTGAGTCCAGCTGCTCTTCTCCAGTTCTTCAGTGTCCTGTCTCTTTACTTCTCGGATCCTGTGCCTCTGCATAGCAAAAGGGACACCCCACGACCCTGTGGGACCCATAGCCCTACAGTTTGGTTTCTTTTGCTTGTTGATTTGTTTAAGTTCTTTACAGATTCTGGATTTTAGACCTTTGTCAGATGCTATAGTTTGCAAATATTTTCTCCTATTCTGTAGGTTGTCTGTTTACTCTGTTAATGTTTATTTTTGCTGTGCAGAAGCTCTTTTGCTTAATTAGGTCCCACTTGTCAATTTTTGGTTTTTTTGCAACTGCTTTTGGCATCTTTGTCATAAAATCTTTGCCAGGGCCTATGAGCAGAATGGTATTTCCTAGGTTTTCTTCCAGGGTTTACATTTGAGTCTTTAATCCATCTTGAGTGGATTTTTGTATATGGCGTAAGGAAGGGGTCCAGTTTCAATCTTCTGCATATGGTTAGCCAGTTATCCCAGCACCATTTATTGAATAGGGAGTCCATTCCCCATTGGTTGTTTCTGTCGCAGAGAGTTAATATGTATTTTTTAAGCTGATGAATCAAGAAATAGAAATATAGAACAAGCTATCTAGAATTTGGTGGCAAATAAGCAGAAAAACTAGATAATAGAAGCAGTTAAAATTATTGGGGGTGATTTCACTTTTTACTTTATATCTCTATGCTACTATTATTTTTTTACTAAGTGTGATAGACAGAATAATGGTCCCAAAGATGTCAATGTCCTAGTCCTAGGAACCTGTAAATATGTCACCTTACATATCAAAAGAGACTTTGCGGATGTGATTAGGCTAAGGATTGTGAGATGGGGGAGATTATCCTAGAGTCTCTGGATGGGCTCAATGCAATTACAAGGGTCCCTATGAGAAAGTGGCAGGAGCATGAGAGTCAGAGAGGAGATGTGACAGTGGAAGCAGATTGAAGTGATGCACTTTGCAGATGGACGAAGAGGCCATGAGCCAAGGAATGTGGGTAACTTCTAGAAGCTGGAAAAGATAAGAAAAGCATTCTCCCATAGAGACTCTAGAAGAAACAAAGCTTTGCCAACATTTTGATTTTACCCCTAAAGACCCATTTTGGACTCCTGACCTCCATAACTTCAAGGTAATAAATTTGCATGGCATGGCAACTCATCCCCAAATCCCAGCTACGTTGGAGGCTGAAGCAGAAAGATTGCTTGAACCCAGGAGTTCAAGGTTGCAGTGAGCCATGATGGCACCACTGCACTCCAGCCTGAGTGACAGAGCCCCCATCTTTAAAAGTTAATAATAATAATGTTTTAAGATAATAAGTTTATGTTGTTTTAAGCCACTAAATTTGTGGGAAATGGAATGGAGTCCTACCCTTTTTCCTTGGTGAAAATAGGAAAGGCCATATTTTTATTTTGTATGTATTAGCTTAAAAAGCTTTAATCAGCCAGCAAAACCTCAGGAACATCCTTATGTCCCTGAAGGCCCAAATACTAAATTATCAGACACAGTTCTGTCCTGAAAGACTTTCAAAGTGGAAGAATTTTTTGCCATCCTACTTATCTGCATCTGACTCAGCAAAGCAATGTACATACAGAAGGAAGGCTCTGAGAAATCTAGACCCTGCTCCAGGGTGGTGGAGGGTAGCACTCCCATCTGCCCCCATCATGGCCATCCATTACAAAATTGATGTCACCGTCAGTCAGAGGGATTGCTAAGAGGTCACAGGACATTGCCTAGGATACCCAGGACATGGCACTATTTTAGCCAGGCACATTGGGGCCTCCCTTCTTGTGTCATGGATCCAATTCACCATTCTCAGGGAGGAAAGGTCTTTTGCTCCCAATGCCAGAACTTTACACTTTAGAAAAAGTGTCCAGCAGAGTGACTTCTAGGCACTTCACTAACTTAGAGTGATATGGCGATTTTTTTTTTTTTTTTTTTTTTTTTTGAGATAGGGTCTCCCTGTGTCACCCAGGCTAGAGTGCAGTGGCATGATCATGGCTCACTGTAGCCTCTACCTTCCAGGCTCAAATAATCCTCCCACCTTGGCCTTCTGAGTAGCTGGGACCACAGGACCACAGTACTATGCCACCATGCCCAGTGAATTTTCTGATTTTTTTGTAGAGACAAAGTCTCACTACTTCGGCTCAAGTGATTCTCCTGCCTCGGCTTCCGAAACAGCTGGGATTACAGGTGTGAGGCACCATACCCAGCCTATATGATGATTTTGAAAGCGCTATAACTCTTGGTCTGACTAGGGGCCACTGGGCACCCTCACCCCTAGCCTTCTCACTTTTTATCACAACTACATCCTTGGTGGTCTTAGCTCAGGAAATCTGGTTGGTGTAACTCAAGTGAAATATAATCTTTCTCCCACAGAAAAAGGCAAAGAAAGTGACCACGGCAGAGGAGGTGCTCAATTGGGAGCTCTGAAATGCAGCCTGGAGGAGCTGAGGGGGAACTAAAACAGTGCATTGAAGCTCCTTTTACAAAATGTCTCCATCAAAACCCTCAACACACTCAAAAGGGTCTGCATTTGTCTAAGGTCCTGAGGTGCTGATGTTTCTCCTGCACCTGCCAGGTCACTCCTGAAACAGCATTCTTTTTTCAGCCAGTGTAACTGTCCTGTTAAAAATTAGAATCAGTAGATTTTTCACTGCTTTGGTTCATGGAAGGAATATTCATTTTTAGGGGGAAAACCCCAACTTAATGAATAAGTACTGGGACAAGTACAAAATTTAATCCACGGGACAGACACAGGCAAAAAAGGACTCACCTTAAGGCAAGGAGTTCTCTTTTAAGAGATTATTAGTACACGGTTGATCCGTGGTATATTACAGCAGGATGAAAAGACAATGTGAGATTAGTGCAAATCCATTATTTCAGCACATTCTCCCAGTGAAGAAACTGACACCAACTGAAGCCCAGCGGCTGCCCCCAGTCCTATCAGGTAGTAAGTGGCAGGGCCAGGGATTGAATCCAGATGTCCCAATTCCAAGCCCTTGGCTTCCTTTCTGGCCAAGCTGCCTACCTGTTGGGAGCCTTTGTGGATACCAGTTGCCTTACCTCTATATCATATGACTCAACATAGAAGTAATGTATATCATTTCTCACGTTTGTAATCAAAGCAAGCTACATATCAATAACGTAGGGCATACACTCCTCTTACTGGGAGGGCAGTGAGTAATCAGAGACAATACCAGCCTGGGCAACATAGTGAAACCCCATCTCTACAAAAAATAAAAAATCAGCCAGGCTTGGTGATACATACCTGTAGTCCCAGCTACTCAGGAGGCTGAAGCAGAAGGATCACTTGAGTCCAGGAGGTTGAGGCTGCAATGAGCAGTGAACATGCCACTGCACTCAGCCTTGGTGACAGAGTGAGACCCTGTCTCAAAAAAGAAAGAAACAAATTGGAAAAACAATACAATCTGTACCATCTCTTCCCTCTGTCCCTTCAGCTTAATAGTGTTAGCAGCTGGTGATTATCTCTAGGTGAACCTGCTGTTCTGTTTGGCTTTTGCATCCTTTGAGTAAACAGTCCCTGCATTAGCATCTCTCTGTTTAAATACTCAAGTGGTTTTTGTTTTTTTGGTTTTTGTGTTGTTTTGTGTTGTTTTTTGAGACAGAGTCGTGCTCTGTCACCCAGGCTAGAGTGCAGTGGCATGATCTTGGCTCATTTCAACCTCTGCCTCCCGGGTTCAAGAGATTCTCCTGCCTCAGCCTCCTGGTTTCTGTTTCTTAGCTAAGCCAACAATCTCTGCCACATCAAGTTTTGGGCCCTTTCTATGTCTTAGGATATGCTACACACAGAAAATACTGTGTGCTGTGGTTTTTTAAAAAGTAGTGTACGTAAAAACAGCACGTGAGAAATAATTATGAAGATGGTCCTATATCGGTTGGCATTTGGTTCCATTCTGAGCTGGCATAATGGGGAACATCCATAGTCCCAGCCACTTGGGAGGCTGAGGCAAAAGGATCACTTGAGCCCAGGAGTTCGTGGCTGCAGTGAGTGATAATAATGTCACTGCATTGCAGCCTGGGTGACAGGGTAAGAGCCTATCTTTTAAAAAATTAAATAAGTGAATTGATAGATAAGTAAAGATGCATGTGGCTCTACTATGAGTGACGGAAAATCTAAAGCAGCAGTGGTAGCTGGGTGTGGTGGCCTGCACCTGTAGTCCCAGCTGCTTGGGAAACTGAGGCAGGAGAATAGCTTAAACCCACAAGGTTGCAGTGAGCCAAGATTGCACCACTGCACACCAGCTGGGCAACAGAGCAAGACTCTCTCTCAGAATAATAATGATAAATAAAAATAAAGCTGCAGTGGCATAAGTAAGGAAGAACTTGATTTCTCTTGCACATAAACCACGCCTGGAGATGAACAGCACAGGGGGCTGATTTGAAAACCCCACAATCGTCGGGGACTCAGATCATCACTTGGCTTCCACTTCATGCTCCAAGATGGACAGCAGCAATGACAAAATGTTCTGGAACTCAGTAATTCAAAAAGCAGTAATTCTGCTACCCCTCACCCATCAAACATACATATATACATAATATATATATATATATAGAGAGAGAGAGAGAGAGAGAGGTAATTCAAAAGGCAGGCTTCTACTACCCCTCACCCATCAAATATACATACACACACACACACACACACACACACACACACATACACACACACATATATATGTGTGTGTATATATATATATATATAGAGAGAGAGAGAGAGAGAGAGAAAGAGAGGGAGAGAGAGAGAGAGAGAGAGAGAGAGAGACAAAGCTTTGCTCTTGTTTCTCTGGCTGGAATGCAATAGTCGGATCTCATCTCACTGCAACCTCTGCCTCCCCGGTTCAAGCAATTCTCCTGCCTCAGCCTCCCAAGTAGTTAGGATTACAGGCGCCTGCCACCACACCGGGCTGATTTTGTATTTTTAGTAGAAACAGGGTTTCTCCATGTCGCCCAGGCTCATTTTGAACTCCTGACCTCAGGTGATCCACCTGCCTTGACCTCCCAAAGTACTGGGATTATAGGCATGAGCCACTTCACCCGGCCACTTCAAATATTTTGAAAGTGGCTAATTAACTGCCTGGATATTAACCTTTTCTTTTTTCTTTTTTTTTTTTCCTTAAAAAACTACGTAAACAGATACCATTTCAATAGGCCAGACCTCAGCACCTAACCACATTCTAGCCACAAGGGAAGCAGGGAAGTACTGGTCTTTATTCTGGACAGCTTTGTGTCCGGCTAAAAAATAAGAGTTCTGTTGTTAAGGAAAGAGTGGAGAGAATGGACATTCAGGGAAAACTAGCAATCTCTGGCACACCCCACAAATGTCCTCATTAATTAATAAATCTTGAGTAACCACCTGGTATTTATGGAAGCTCTAAACCCCAGGGAAGACACAGGCCTTTTTCCATTAGGATTGAAAGGGGAGAATTACCCTTCTGATACCTTGCAGAGATCTGATAAAGAAACTTGCACAGAGTTATAAAGACAAAGGAAGCAGCTATTAATAAAAGGGATGTAGAGGCTGGGCACAATGGCTCATACCTGTAATCCCAGCACTTTGGGAGACTGAGGCGGGCAGATCACAAGGTCAAGAGATCAAGACCATCCTGGACAACATGGTGAAACCCCATCTCTACAAAAAGTGTAAAGATTAATGGGGCATGGTAGCAGGCGCCTGTAGTACTAGCTACTCCGGAGGCTGGGATGGGACTATCACCTGAGCCCAGGAGGTCGAGGATGTGGTGAGCCGTGATGGTGCTACTGCACTCCAGCCTTGGGGGGTGACAGCGTGAGACCCTGTTTAAAAAAAGAAAAAAAAAGAAAAAAGAAACAAACACTTATTTAAAAATTTACAGTTATTCTCATTAAATCCTCACCAAAAATGTGTAAAGTCTTTATTATCATCCTCATTTAAGAAATGAGAAATCTAAAATGCAAAGAGCTTAAATGATTTATCCAAGTTTGAAAACAATGACAGTGTTAGGACTAAAATTAAAGTCCTGAGAGTCCAGAGTTCAGAATCTGTGTCCTTTTCTCCTCATCATTAGGCCTCCCTTCGGGCAGTTGGACAGAGCACGTCTTCAAGTTGGAAGTAAGTGATTCCGACAAACCCACCGGGTGAGACATGATGATGCTGGAGATATGAGCTATGTGACATGGTTGGACCACTGGAAAAAAGATCCACCCCTTGTGGCAAGATAGTCCACGATGGTCTGAATGTTGGTGCCCCCGCCCCGACTGAAGAATTTGCACGTTGAAATTGAATTCCCAGTGGAATAACATTAAGAGGTGGAGCCTTTGCGAGATGACTGGGTCATGAGGGCTCTACTCCCATGAATGAGATCTGTGTCCTTATAAAAGAGGCTTGAGGAAGTTTCCTGGGCCTTTCTGCCATGTGAGGATGCTCGCAGCAAGAAGGCATCATTTTTGAAGCAGACAGTAAGCCCTACCAGACACTGAGGCCTGCAGGAGCCTGAGCTCCCCCTTCCCAACCTCCAGACCTGCGAACAACACATTTCCTTCTTTTTTTTTCCTTTCTTTTTTTTTTGAGACAGGGTCTCACTCTTGTCACCCATGAGGGAGGGTAATGGCACAATCTTGGCTCACTGCAACCTCTGCCTCCAGGGTTTAAGCAGTTCTCCTGCCTCAGCCTCTTGAGTAGCTGGGATTACAGGTGCCCACCACCACACCTAGCTCATTTTTGTATTTTTATTGGAGACGGAGTTTCACCATATTGGCTAGGCTGGTCTCAAACTCCTGACCTCAGGTGATCCACCCACCTCGGCCTCCCAGAGTGCCAGGATTACAGGCGTGAGCCACCGTGCCCGACCGCAATACGTTTCTATTGTTTATATAAGAGATTACCCAGTTTAAGGTACTTTGTTTTTTTCTGTTTGTTTGTTTGTTTATTCAGACAGAGCCTCACTCTGTTGCCCAGCCTGAAGTACGGTGTTGCAATCATGGCTTACCGCAGCCTCGACCCCCTGGGCTCAAACAACCCTTCCACCTCAACCTTCTGAGTAGCTGGGACTACAGGTGCATGCCACCACACCCAGCTATTTTTTTTTTTTTTTTTTTTGTATTTTTTGTAGAGACAGGATCTCACTATGTTGCCCAGGCTGGTCTCGAACTCCTGGGCTCAAGAAAATCTCCTGTCTCAGCCTCTTGCCTCAGCCACCTAGGATTATAGGTGTGAGCCGCCACACCACGCCTAAGGTATATTGTTACAGCAGCACAAACAGATCAAGACATTGCCTTTCTATAAACCAGAGGTCATGCTGAAAGTCAAACTGCTTTTCCTAAGTGAGATGTATGAGTGTTCAGACAATGTAAGCCAAGAATTCTCCTACACTAGCTGCTTCCTGAGATACTTAGCCTGCTACTGCCCAGCACCAGCTTTCTGCCTCAGTTTTCATACATTCTCCCTAGATTACTAGACTCCCCATTACTATGGAAGTTTTGATTTTTAACATGTAAAAGCAACACACCCATGTTCATCTCAATACTATTCACAATAACCAAGAGGTGGGAGCAACGCAAATGTCCATCAACAGATGAATGGATAAACAAAATGTGGTATATCCATACAATGGTATATTCACATCCTTAAAAAGGAAGCGAATCATGGCCCATCATGCTACAACATAGATGGACCTCAAGGACCTTATGCCAAACAGAATAAACTGGTCACAAAAGGACAAATCATAAATTAAAAAAAAAAAAAAAAGGACAAATCATATATGCTTTTACTCATATGAAGTATCCAGAGCAGTCAAAATCATAGAAACAGAAAGTTAAGCAATGATTGAAGAGGGCTGTGGAAACGAGGAGGAAGAATTAGGTTTAATGAATATAGAGTTCCCATGGCATAAGGTGAAAAAGTTCTAGAGATCTGTTATACAAACATGTGAATATACTAAACACTACTTAACTGTATATTTAAAAATGGTTATGATGTTATGGTTTTGCCATAATTTTATTTATTATTTATTTATTTACTTATTTTGAGGCAGGGTCTCACTCTGTCATCCAGGCTGGAGTGCACTGGCACAATCTTGGCTCACTGCAGCCTCAATCCCCTGGGATTAAGAGATCCTCCTGCCTCAGCCCCCGTGAGTAGCTGGGACTACACGTGTGCAACACCATGCCCTGCTAATTTGGATATTTTTGAAAAGATGAGGTTTCATCATATTACCCAGGCTGGTCTTGAACTCCAAGACTGAAGCGATCCTCTTGCCTCGCCCTCCCAAATTGCTGGGATTACAGGCATGAGCCACCATGCATGGCTGTGGCAGTTTTTCAAAAGGAATAAAATTACAACGAAACACACATACACACTCACGTATGAAGCAGGGTTTTTCAGGCAAGAGGCAGGATGCTGGCCCCACAATCAATTGCACAGCTTTGGATACCAACCTAAGCTGTAACTAGGAGATTGGGCTGTGGTTCTTGGATTCAGATTGAAACTCAGCAACCCAGGTTTTTAACTACTTACAGCTGGATTAAATCAAGTGCTGTCCATGGCAAATCGGTGGAGGAGAAGAAAGAGAAAGGATGTGAGTTGAGGCAGGTTTTTGATGACTCGTAGTGTGCAACTGTGAATGCTTTTCACAGCAAAAATGCTGGATAAATCTTTATCTGATTGAACTGACTGGACCCTAATGGTATCTGGTGTTGACTTGCTTGCTTTCAGACATGTTCTCCTAGGAAACAACATACATTGCCATGGGTTCCCCAGCCACTTGCCTCGAATCTGCCAGAGCAAGGAATGATTCCAACTACTTATTGCTCACGAGTGTGTGCTGGAACTCCGTCTCCATTTCTACTCTTCCAATAACTGGCTCCTGGGTACACTTTCCCAATTTTGCTATTCTTCTCCACGTGGATTTATTAACTTGCTTATGTCTCCCTCCTGCTTTTGCCCCTCTGCCCTACTTGACTCCAGCTATCGCTGTATTTTTCCATCTCTTTCATTCCCTCTGTTTTGTGTTTTCCGTCCTTGGACACAAAGTATCACCACATTTAGCAACCAACCCTTGGACTAATTAGAACATGGTGCTAAAAATTCTTAGCATGTGCACACAATAACCAAAACGAGACCATCCTGGCTAACACGGTGAAACCCCATCTCTACTAAAAATTCAAAAAAAATTAGCTGGCCATGGTGGCATGTGCCTGTTGTCCCAGCTACTCAGGAGGCTGAGGCAGGAGAATCACTTGAACCTGGGAGGTGGAGGTTCCAGTGAGCCAAGATCATGCCATTACACTCCAGCCTGGGCCACAGGGTGACACTCTGTCTCAAAAAAAAAAAAAAAAAAAAATGTTTTACAGCAGGCTATATATAGTATACCAAATAAAGACCAATAAGCCATTCTTGTTGCTCTGATGGAAATACAGTATTTGTATCATTCTCAGCCTAAGGGAGTGCCTGTCAGGGGAAATCTAATTTATCTTCTCATTTCTAAACTAGGTTACTCTGAAAATACAGGAGTAACAGTTATTACTTTCCGCATGCAATGCAAATTAGCATGAAGGCACATAAAGGCCCGAAATTTGATAAGAATTTTAATTTTTTTTTGTTTGGGAGACAGGGTCTTGCTCTGTCACCCAGGCTGGATGGAGTGCAGTCGTGCAATCTCAGCTCACTGCAACCTCCACCTCCCAGGTTCAAGCAATTTTCATGCCTCAGTCTCCCAAGTAGCTGGGATTACAGGCATGCACCACCACGCCCAGCCAATTTTTGTATTTTTAGTAGAGACGAGGTTTCACCATGTTGTCCAGGCTGGCGTCAAACACCTGGCCTCAAGTGATCCGCCCACCTTGGCCTCCCAAGGTGCTGGGAGATTACAATGGGAGCCATCACACCCAGCCATGAATTTTGTATTAAAATGTGAAAGACAGAACAGGCATGATGGCCCATGTCTGTAATCCCAGCACTTTGGGAGGCCAAGGCAGGAGGATTGCTTGCACCCAGGAGTTCAAGATCAGCCTGGGCAGCATTGTAAGACCTCGTCTCTACACACTCACACAGAAAATGTAAAAGACCACCCCAAATAACATACAGAACCTTTTGTTGGGTCTAATAATGTTTTCTAATAATCCATTCCACTAGATTAATGCTTTTGAATAAAGCAAACTGAGGCTGAAGTGATAAAAACATAAATTTTCTGTAAGATCTCCAAAAAGGGAGATCCCAATGAAAAGCAACGTAGCATGAAAGGTGGAGGTTGTATTCCGACCAGACAGACCGAATTCTGATCTGACAACCTCCCTGGCTCTGCCTCTCACCAGCTCCCTGTCCTTAGGTAAGTTATTTAGTAACTCTCAAGCTCTCTTCTGTTCACAGATGTAATGGGGATAAAAATGCTACCTACCTGGTAGAGTTGTTACGACAACTATATGAGAGTATTTATGTAAAGCTCTTAGCACTGTAATTCTTAGCATACAGTAAGATTTGGATAAGTGGAAATAGTGAAAGCAACATAAAACTCATGATTCCTGCCATGAGAGGGGCAGGTTTTGAAAGAATACTGATTATTCAGAGAAACCAGCTATTTGATAGCTGCAATTCACACCTGTAACAGCAGGTGGCACTAGCAGCATATCTATCTAGTTTTACCTGGAACCTTTTTTTTTTTTTTTTTTTTTGAGACAGGGTCTCCCTCTGTTCCCTCTATTGCTATTGCCCAGTCATCCAGTGGCACCATCGCAACTCACAGCAGCCTCGACCTCCCTGGTCTCAAGTGATCCTCCCACCTCAGCTTTCCAAGTAGCTGGGACCACACACTACCATGCCTGGCTAATATGTAGTTGGGCTTTTTGTTGTTACTGTTGCTGTTTTTGAAGATGGGGACTTGCTGTGTTGCCCAGGCTGGCCTCGAACTCCTGGGCTCAGGTGATCCTCCTGCCTCAGCCTCTCAAATTGCTAGGATTATAGGCATAAGCCACCATGTCTCATCTTAATTTTTTTAAGCATTTTTTCACCTTTCTTTTTCAGGAAAAGCAGCATTGCCCCCTTGATCTTTTAAAATTGTTGTTATTCTAATATAGTTTCATAAGCTATTTTGAGTAGTATATGATAAATTATTGCTATTTCAAAATGCAGACATGAATTGCCATGGACTGCTTTCACGAAATTTTGAAATTTATTGAGGTTTTTTTTTTTTTTAATTCATTTTTTTAAATTAGATAGTGCTGTTCTACTATGGGCAACTGAAACAAGAATATTCCACATCTATGGCCTTTTTTTAAACCTGGAAAGGTCAAGCAGCCTTTTCTAGAATAGTACAGGATATGCATTTGTTAGAAGGAATGTTCAAAAGACCTTGAGCATCATGGAGGGAAAACTATAAATGGCTCTGAAATAGCTCCTAAATGGCTTGATAGATATTCTCATGGTTAATTTAGCAGCAATTGTAATTATATTTTCCAATTATATTTTTGTTGCTCTCACAAGTATCTTCAAATATTTGATTTCGTACTCTGCTGTCTTTACAACTCATGATAGTTTCTTCTCTAGCCCGGCTTGGGAAGCCACAAATTTTTTACTGACTTGTGTGATCAGGCTTGAACTATAACATGTCTTGCGATTCCCTTGTTTCACAGGTTTGGAGTGTCCGGAGGAGTGAATTCAGTCAGTAGGGGTAAGATGCTCACTTTGAGTCAACTTCAGGCAAACAACTTCTGGGCAAAATGTATTTGTGGAAACACCACCAGTAAAATCTCCACTGCAACCTGACTCCTGTGGTTGGTACAGAAAGGATGATGTTGACAGAGATCTCAACAGCATCCCAGCCACAGGGGCGGGGCTGTCAGCTGCTGCTGGGCTGGGAGGTGACCTGTGAGGTTCTGCAAATGGCACCCCCTTGCTGGAAGGGTTCAGAATGGCACCATGTAAACCACTGCAAAGGCTGATTCCACACAAAGAAGACCCCACTGACAAGCAAAAGAACAACAATCGGGTTGACCTATTTAAGCTTTTCCATAACAAATTAAGTTATTTGCAAGTTAGAGTCTCTTCTGTGTTTAAAGATGAATAAATTCAGAGAGGAAAACAGAACTTGCAGAACTGAAACATTATATATTGAAATATCATATATTGGCTGGGCACAGTGGCTTATGCCTACAATCCCAGCACTTTGGGAGGCTGAGGCGGGTGGATCACGAGGTCAAGAGATTGAGACCATCCTGGCCAACATGGTGAACCCCCATCTCTACTAAAAATACAAAAATTAGCCGGGCATGGTGACACGCGCTTGTGGTCCCAGCTACTTGGGAGGCTGAGGCAGAAGAATTGCTTGAAGCCAGGAGGCGGAGGTTGCAGTGAGCTGAGATTGCACCACTGCACTCTAGCCTGGTGACAGAGCAAGACTCTGTCTCAATAAAAAGAGAAATATCATATATTACAGAAGAAGCAAATTAGTAAATTTAATGAATTTCGTTAGTATAATATATATCATATATTATATAAAATATAGAATATCATAGATTACATATAACATATATACTATATTCTACACACACACACACACACACACACACAAACACACGCACACACACATATGGCCTGTGAAGTCCCTTTACATGTACTTCAAAACAAGAGAAAAAGTTAAATAAAATAAAATTCTGATTTATTCCGTCAGGCACAGTGGCTCATGCCTGTAGTCCTTGTGCTTTGAGAAGCCAAGGTTGGGGGATTGCTTCAGGCCAGCAGTTCAAGGTTGCAGTGAGCTATGTTCATGCCACTGCACTGCAGCCTGGGAGACAGAGTGAAACTCCATCTCCACAAAAAATTAAAAACTAATAAGCCGGGGCCAGCTGCAATGGCTCACGCCTTCAATCCCAGCACTTTGGGAGGCGGAGGCAGGCTGATCACAAGGTCAGGAATTCGAGAGCATCCTGGCCAACGTGATGAAACCTGTCTCTACTTAAAATACAAAAATTAGCTGGGCGTGGTGGTGCACACCTGTTGTCCCAGCTACTCAGGAGGCTGAGGCAGGAGAATGACTTGAACCCAGGAGGCGAAGGTTACAGTGAGCCGAGATGGCACCACTGCACTCTAGCCATCCCTTTTACGTATCAATCCAGATAACTATTCGGTTTCTTCTACCAACCTTTTGATGAAATAAATTCTGTTGATAAGTTTCCTATTATTGAACTGCTCTTGTACTTTAAGATTAAAACTTATAGCAGGGCACACGGGCTCATGTCTGTAATCCCAGCACTTTGGGAGGCTGAGGCAGGTGGATCACCTGAGGTCAGGAGTTCAAGACCAACCTCACCAACATGGTGAAACCCCATCTCTACTAAAAATACAAAAATTAGCCAGGTGTGATGGCACACACCTGTTATCCCAGCTACTTGGGAGGCTGAGGCAGGAGAATTACTTGAACCTGGGAGGCAGAGGTTGCAGTGAGCCATGATCACACCTGGTGACAGAGTGAGAATCCATCTCAAACAACAACAAAAAAAAAGTGTAAAACTTATTTAGTAATCCTGTATCATTCTTTTCATGCAGAACAATATGAGATTCACTAATATTTTCTTTAGTTTTGGATCTCGGTTTATAGCTGAATTTGTATTATATTTATACAAACACATGTTTCTTTTTATATTTTTTGCTCTATATTTTAGCAGGCTTTATTGCCAGGATTAGGTTAGTTTCATAAAATAAATTTTTCTTTTATTTATTTATTTTTTTATTTTTTGAGACAGAGTCTCATTTCATCCCCCAGGCTGGAGTGTAGTGACATGATCTTGTCTCACTGCAACCTCCGCCTCCTGGGTTGAAGTGATTCTCGTGTCTCAGCCTCCCAAGTACCTGTAATTACAGGTGCATGCCACTACGTCCAGCTATTTTTTTTTTTTTTTATTTTTAGTAGAGACAGGGTTTTGCTATGTTGTCCATGCTAGTCTTGAACTCTGACATAAAATGATCCAAAGTGCTGGCCTCCCAAAGTGCTGGGATTACAGGCGTGAGTCACCACACCTGTTCTCATTTTCATTTTCTGTGGAGCAGTTTGTATTACATTCAGCTGACCTGTTCCCTGAATGTACAAAAGTATTTGCCTTTATAGCTAGGCCTGGCACATTTTTCAGCTACAATATTTTGACCACATCTTCTATTTCTTTTATGCTGTTTGGTCGGCTCAGGTTTTCTGTTGCTTGGCTCAATTTTGTTTATTTACATTTTCCTAATGAGTTCTGTGTTCATTGTGATTTTCAGTATTTATTATGTAAGGACTATACTGCACATCCTAGTCTTATGTAATTTGCTTTTCACTCTTTTAACTTATTATGGCGGTTTGTGTTTTTCTTTTATTCTTGACTAGATTTACTAAAAGTCTATTCATTTTATTGGTATGGTTCTCCTTAAAATAGCTTACAGAATATTAAATAAAATACATGGCCATTTGAATTTTCCTATTGTTGACATTCTAGGTAAACTTAGGTGGAATTTCCTGTCTTCAAATAATACACCATCCTGAAGAATTCTAACATTTGTACCCAGGCAACACATCACAACAGCAATTTTAAAATAAGAAGACTGTATTCGGCTGGGCACAGTGGCTCACGCCTGTAATCCCAGCACTTTGGGAGGCCGAGGTGGGTGGATCTCTTGAAGCCAGGAGTTTGAGACCAGTTTGGCCAACAAGGTGAAACCCCGTCTCTATTTAAAAAAAAAAAAAAAGAAGAAGAAGAAGAGGAAGAGAAGCTTTTCTGGCAAATCACAGGAGAAATCAAAATGCAACTTCCAAAGCCAGTGTTTGCCCAGCACTTGCTGTGTGGGCCAAGCCCAAAGTTAACAAGGACAGACAACAGTCATCAGATCATTTCTGAAGGGAGTTTGCATCCAGGAAGAACCTAAGTGAGTTTTCTCTCCTCTTATGAGATTTTTTGCATGTGTGGTATAAGTCATTCAGGGAAACAAACCCTGAGGCATCATTTCATGGGAGGGAAGGGCTTGTTTAAATAAGAACTTTATGCCACAGTACATGACTAAGAAACTACGTAAATAATGAGCCCTAGGGCCCTGTCCTGATTCAGCCAAGCCAGGAAATTGCTGCGAAGTATTTAAAGATTCCTTGTTATTTTGAATGAAGTGAGTTCAGCTCAAATATGACACAAACAACCCTGGGATAAAGCGAGACTTTGAGATTGAAGATTATACCAAAACAAAAAACAAAACAAAACAAAAAAAAACAAACACCAAAACCCCAAACTGTAATAATATACCCTACATTTTAATATTGAAGATTTGTAGTTTGGCTATTACGAGTATGGCAATCACCTAGTTGCTTAATTAAAACACTGCCTTTCAAATATATATGAAGAAATTCAAAATCTGGCCTTCCAAATGAATATTACCTAAAACTTTAAGTCACTTTCATTGGTGCTGTAACAATTCTACACTAAATGTAGTTTCTCCCAAGAGGGTAAAGACTGACATTCAAAAACATGAATTCTGAGAACAAGGACCCCCCAGAAGGCAACAAATAGCTGTCCTAAGCTCAGTGAGCTAATGAATACAACAGCGTTTAGGGACATTATCCAACTGGTGCTTGTTCTACAATTTCATCACCCCACCTCCTTTTCCAGTCTCTTTCAGGTATTTCTGGAAGATCTCAAGGTATACTCACAAATCAATCGGGCTATTCTGTTTTCTTCTGCTCTGACCTTCACCAGGTGGTACCACCAGTATCTACCTGGCCTTGCGAATATTTTCACAGATATTGCCATACCTCCTTCTAGCACCTTTATCTCAGGCAGGCTCCATGTCATTTCCACTGGGATACGCATCAGAATGCCACCCTCCCCTCTTCAGAAACTTGCTTGTTCAATGGGTACCAAAGAATTGTTTGTGTGCTGCTGTCTTACTGGGGTTTAGTGAATTTTTTTTTTTTTTTTTTTTTTTTTTTTTTTTTTTTTTTTTTTTTTTTTTTTTTTTTTTTTTTTTTTTTTTTTTTTTTGAGACAGAGTCTTACTCTGTTGCCCAGGCTGGAATGAAGTGGTGCAATCTCCGCTCACTGCAACCTCCATCTCCCATGTTCAAGCGATTCTCCTGCCTCAGCCTCCCGAGTAGCTGGGACTACAGGCATGGGCCACCACGCCCTGATAATTCTTGTGTTTTTAGTACAGGCTGGTCTTGAACTCCTGACCTCTGGTAATCCGCCCGCCGAGGTCTCCCAAAGTGCTGGGATTACAGGCCTGAGATGTTGTACCCAGCCAAGTTTGCTGTTTATAGTTCTTATCATTGGAAATAGAGTTCAAAGGGCTAGGCCAGTAGAGAATTCCCCAACACAGATATTCACTGCTCTCAGAAGCGCCCCCATCCTCTGATTTCTAGGCAGTTTTTACTATTGGAGTCCTTCTCTTCCCATGACTTCTCTTCCAAGAGCTTCTCACAAATCCTTATGCAAACAGATTTCCAGTAGGAAAGCCCCACCACATGCTTCCTTAGTTATGCTGCTCCTTGTCCTGGAGCCTTGCAACCCACCCAAAGGGGTGACAGTCATAGTTTAGAGGTGGGATTGGCAAACTAAGACCCAAGAGCCAATTCTGGCACTCTACCTGTTCCTGTGCAGCCTGCAAGATAAGAATTTTTTTTTTTTTTTGAGGTGGAGTCTCACTCTTGGCACCCAGGCTGGAGTGCAATAGCACAATCTCAGCTCACTGCAACCTTTGCTTCCTGGGTTCAAGCAATTCTCCTGCCTCAGCCTCCCAAGTAGCTGGGATTACAAACGCCCACTACCACGCCTGGCTAATTTTTGTATTTTTAGTGGAGACGGGGTTTCACCATGTTGGCCAGGCTGACCTCGAACTCTTGACCTTGTGATCCGCCCACTTCAGCCTCCCAAAGTGCTGGGATTAGAGGCATCAGCCACCCCGCCCTGTGATAAGAATGTTTTTTACATTTTTAAATGATAAAGAAAAAAATCAAAAGAAAAATAAACATTTCTTTCTTTTATTCTTCACCTCTTTTCTCTTTTATTTTCTTTCCTTCTTTTAAGATAGGGTCTCACTCTTATCCCCCAGGCTGGAATGCAGTGACACAACAATCACAGCTCACTAGACAGTCAACCTCCCCAGGCTCAAGTGATCCTGTCACCTCAGCCTCTTGAGTAGCTGGAACAACATGTGTGTGCCAACACACGTCTGATTTTTGTATTTTTTGTAGTGATGGGATTCCCTCATGTGGCCGAGGCTGGTCTCGAACTCCTGGACTTAAGCAATCTGCCCACCTCAGCTATTCAAACTACTGGGATTCCAGGCGTGAGCCGCTGCACCTGGCCAGAATAATATTTCATGTGCATAAAAACTACATGAAATTGGCATTTCATATCTGCTGTTAAAAGAAAATCCTTAGCCAAATTAAATTTAACAGTGTAATTGGTCAAAGAATGACTTGCAAATCAGGCGGCCTCCCGAGCCAGGGTAGGCTCAGCAACTCCAGTGCAGCCACGTGGTGAAGACCATTCATAACAGAAAAAGGAAAGTGATGTGCAGAAAACAGAAGTGAGGCACAGATACAGGCAGACTGGCTACAGCTTGGCATCTTGGCATTTACCTTATTTGAACACAGTTTGAACAGTCTGCCCCCTTTGATTGGCCCAAACTCAGTGATTGGCACAAGAGTAGGTTTCGGTCTGTTTGCACTTCCATTGAGGTTACAGTTCACTATTTACAGAGAAACCTTTAGGCTGAACTTGAACTATGTAAGGAGGCAGGTTTAGGCTAAACTTGATCTAACACAATGAATGAAGTTTTACTGTTTACAACCACACTCGATTCCTTGTACATATTGCTTCCAGAGGCTTTCCTGCTACAGCTGCAGAGCTGAGTGGTTGCAACAAGACCATATGGCCCGCAAAGCCTAAAAAATATACATAGTGGGTCCTTTATGGTAAAAGTTTGCAGACCTCTGCTTTAGAGTATGGACCCTGGAGTCAGGCTGTCTGGGTCTGGATTCTGTTTTGCAGCTAATTAATTATGTAGGTAATTTCTTAACATCTCCTAAGCCACATTTGTGAGGTGGGAATGACCAGAGAGTTGTATTTACCTCATTAGGTTGTATGGGGATTAAACCAGTCGATTTAGAGCCAGTACTTGTTACTTCATACACAGTTATTATTGTAACTTTACAGTTGATGGCTGTGAAAAATAAAATCGTTCTGGTATTAAACACAAATTCTGGATTAAATGCTTGTTTTCTTTCCCTCTTTCTTTTTGAGATAGAGTCTCACTCTGTTGCTCAGGGTGGACGGCAGTGTTGCGATCTTGGCTCACTGCAATCTCTGCCTCCCAGGTTCCAGCTATCCTCCTGCCTCAGCCTCCTGAATAGCTGGGATTACAGGGGTGCACTACCATGCCCATCTTATTTTTCTATTTTTAGTAAAGATGGAGTTTCTCCATGTTGTCCAGGCTGGTCTCAAACTCCTGACCTCCGATGATCCACCCGCCTCGGCCTCCCAAAGTGCTGGAATTACAGGCATAAGCCACTGCGCCCGGCTTAAACGCTTGTTTTCTTAACTGCCCACAAATAGGAGGAAAAATCTGCTGAATATGATGGCCATCTAAACCAGACAGTCACAGTGTCTGTGTGACCAAGGAACTGAGGAATGAAACTTTACTCTTGTCACAAAAAAATGGTCAGATTTAGGCAAATAACTTCCTGCTCTTGCTACATAGCCCAGAGATTTTTTTTTTTTTTTTTTTTTTTTTTTTTTTTGAGACGGAGTTTCGCTCTTGTTACCCAGGCTGGAGTGCAATGGCGTGATCTCGGCTCACCGCAACCTCCGCCTCCTGGGTTCAAGCAATTCTCCTGCCTCAGCCTCCCGAGTAGCTGGGACTACAGGCACGTGCCACCAAGCCCAGCTAATTTTTGTGTTTTTAGTAGAGACGGGGTTTCACCATGTTGACCAGGATGGTCTCGATCTCTTGACCTCGTGATCCACCCGCCTCGGCCTCCCAAAGTGCTGGGATTACAGGCGTGAGCTACCGCGCCCAGCCTAGCCCAGAGATTTTAGCAATCAAGTCTCTTTTTCTTTATTTTGTTTTGAAGAAGGTTGAATAAAATTTTTCATTTATTCAGGTTCTTCTATGGTCATTTTCCCTGTACATCTATGACTTCCTATAGTTATAAACATTTTGTGGCATAGACATTGAATTATTTTCATTTAATCTTACATTATACATTTTCCATGTTTCTTCTTAGTTTTCATCATCTCTCTTTTTTGGCAGGGTTGGGGCGGGGGGCAGGCGGGAACAGAGTCTTATTCTGACACCTAGGCTGGAGTGCAGGGCTGTCACTTCAGCTCACTGCAACCTCCACCTCCTGGGCTCAAGTGATCCTCCCACCTCGGCCTCCTGAGTAGCTGGTACTACAGGCACACACCACCACACCCTGATAATTTTTGTATTTTTTGTCGAAACAGGGTTTCACCATGTTGCCCAGCCTGGTCTCAAACTCCTGGGCTCAAGTGATCTGCTCACCATGGCCTCCCAAAGTGTTGAGATTACAGGCGTGAGCCACTGTACCCAGCCCATCATCTCTTATTTTAAACAGTTTTATGAAGATAATTTTTCAACGTATATAGGAATCAAGACATACAGTAAATGAACATAGTTTTTTTTAAATCAAGTAGTTTGATTTTATTTCCCCTAAATATGAATCTAGTTTTCAACGAACAAATGCCCTTTTACTGCTCACATCATCAGCCTCTCCCAAAAGTGGCCTCAGCTTATTTAGACACAGCAAAGAACATTCCAGAAACAAAAGCAGAAAAAAATAATTTTGCCATGTTCATGAAAAGGGTAAATCATAAGTATAAATCTCCTTGTGACAGGGATGAGGTGATAACAGCATTCTAGCCCTGAGCATCATCTTCCCATCCATCAAAGAGGCCAGACCCCCACAGCCACATCGCAGAGCCAGGTGCAGACCCAGAGATATTCACCACCTAAGTCACTTGCAGAGTGGAGAGTGAATAATGATGCTGGAATCCCTGGGGCCTATGAAAAGCTACTTCTAACCTAGAGTGATTGTTTCCTTTATCCTGCTAAGCCCATGGGTCCCTAAATTACAATGTATCACTTACTCCTTACTTACTTAGGACCATCCTTAGAAGCCTGCAAAACACTGCTTAGACTAATCACACTATTTTTATTAGTATCATTTTTTTGGTAGTTCTAGTAGCCACTCACCCATATAGGATCGAAGAATGATCTTCCTCTATCTAGAGAGAGAGAGAGAAAAAAAAGACACTTTAAAAGAATCCACAGCATCTCATAGAGAAGCCATCAGATCAGCCTGATTTGCCAAAATAGACTTAGTAATCAACAGGGCAGGCGAGGCCCTTGCCAGTTCTCTTCACATCTTGTCTCTAAGGCATTGTAAGGGATCGTCACAATACTCATGTCAAACTAACCCTCAAAGTCACTTATCCTCATTTCTTTCTCCATGGCTCCTTCAAGCAGAGCCTGCGAGTGTCTGTGTGCATAAATGTGTTTGTATTTGTGTAGGTTTTGGAGTCTGAAGATCTCTGGTTGTGGAATACGCTTAATGTTTCTTCTGAAAAGATATCAGAGGGAAAAGAAAAGGATATTTCTGGGCATCGTGCTGTCATTCCAATTACCTGTCTGGTTGACTCTCTAATTTTAAGCCTCATTCTAATAAAAGACTTTTAATAGCTCTGCTTTTATGATTTGAAAGGACATTCAAGCTGGCATTTAGTCATCTGATACAGCAAAGTGAGTGGATTTCAGTTTTCAGAAGGAAAGGATAAACATACTGAAAGCTGTAATTAAAATTTTCCATTTTCCTCCAACTGTCTTGAAGCAATTATTGGCAAATTTGAAATCTCCAGTGCCCCAAATCAAACCTCAAGTATTGGAAAAAGAAGACTTCAGTGCAAGCGTGGGATGAGGCAGTTGAAATAGCTTTGGCAGAAACCCAGTTCCGCTAGATAAGAGCATGAACATTTTAATCTATATTAAATTTGAAATATACCTGCGGTCAGAGAACAGAGGTCATCCACTTTCCCTGAGCACAGAGAATCCATGTAACTTTGAGAAGCTCCGAATCCACAACGGGCAGGTCATATAATCCACTGCGGAGTGCTTTATCTCTTAAGGTGCCACATGGAGAAGTTGCTGAGGAAGGTGTGAAGAAGTGGGTCCTAAAGAAATATTGAAAGGAAAACTTCGATCCAGAGCAACTGGGACAGGAAAGGGTAAAGACAAGGCAGGTATCAATGGTGACCAAGACAATGGCAACTCTACTCACTAGTTGTCCAAGCCCCAAACCTTAGAGTCATTCTTTTTGTTTTTAATTAATATTTTTTTTACAGGCAGGGTCTTGCTACATTGTCCAAGCTGAAATATAGTGGTAATTCACAGGTGCCATCCCATTTTTGATCAGAAGGAGAGCTCAAGAGGGGGTGCCATCTGGAGCCCAAGGTAGTTCAAATGTGAAGTCTTGGCTACAGGATCTTTGTCAAGAAAACAGTCAGTGACAGAGAAAAGACAAGGATGGCCGGGTGCGTGGCTCTTGCCTGTAATCCCAGCACTTTGGGAGGCCTAGGTGGGTGGATCACAAGGTCAGGAGTTCCGGACCAGCCAGGCCAACATAATGAAACCCTGTCTCTAATAAAACTACAAAAATTAGCTGGGCGTGGTGATGTGTGACTATACTCCCAGCTACTCAGGAGGCTGAGGCAGGAGAATCTCTTGAAGCTGGGAGGTGGAGGTTGCAGTGAGCCAAGATTGCACCATTTTACTACAGCCTGAGCAACAGAGCAAGTTTCCATCTGAAAGAAAAAAATAGAAAGAAAGAAGGAAAGAAAAGACAAGGATGCATCCAGTCCCTTTCTACACAGGGATGCTCTCTGGGCTGCTGGCTGGTTGAAATAGGGAGGTTTTGGGATGGACGTTTCCCCTGGATGTGTAGGCCTAGATTTCTTCAGCTAAGGAGGAGAACTGGAGTTTCAGGATATAGGACTTCTAATTAGGGCTTTCCAAATAATTGACCCACTCCAATTTTGACCTGGGTCTGTTCACCCCTCCTTAGGCAACCTGGTGGTCACCTGCTCCCAGGATATCACCATACTGATAGAAAATCAGTGCACACACTTGATTGGCATAGCTCACTGCATCCTGGAACTCCTGGGCTCAAGCAGCCCTCTTGCCTCAGCCTCCCAAGCAGCTGGGATGACAGGCACCTGCCACCTAGCTGGCTTAAGAGTCATTCTTGACCTAGGTTGCATCTCGAATTCAGGCGCAAGAACCAAGGTGTGTGGGGCCTGACGTGTGTACAATAGGGGTAGGGCTCTTAAAAAAAAAATGCAAGTATATCTCTTTCTGGGGGAAAACTTTCCAAAAAAAAGACTGAAGCATACTGAGAGCGTTAGAAGTCTCACAGTGGTAAATCCCCCTGCTGTTCATGTGGCCCTTCTGTTGGTCCTTTTTTTGCAGTGATGCAATCATAACTCACTGCTAGCCTTGACCTCCTGGGCTCAAGCAATTCTCCCACCTCAGTCTCCTGAGTAGATAGGACCTCAGGCACAGCCATCATACCCAACATACATACATATATATATATATATATATATATATATATATATATATATAGTAGAGGAGGGTCTCACTATGTTGCCCAGGCTGATTTTGAACTCCTGACCTTAAGCGATCCTCCCACCTCAGCCTCCCCCAAATGCTGGGATTACCGGTATGAGCCACCACATCTGGCCATGTTCTAATTTCACTTGTGTCAAGAACCCAATTGCTTTTTCCCCTCCACCCCTATCCTTCTGGACCCAACTATCTTCATGTCTTGCCTGAATGACTGGAATAGCTACCCACCTCCAACCATGGGGACTTCCCTTGCCCCTTTACAATGGATTCATACCACAGCAGGCAAGTTCAACATGTCCCAGCTTGGCTCCAAGCCCTCCAAACCTCTCTTGTAGTAGTGATATACAAAGTCCATATGCTTGCCAGGGTTCTGTTCTATCTGGCACCCCCCTGCCTCTTACACCAAGTTTCCTCTCACCTGTTACTAAGCTATCACCACCCAGAATTCCTTGCTGACTTGGGAACCTGCCAAAACTGCTTGGTGTCCTTTGCATTTGCTGTTCCTTTTCTCCAGAATCCTTTCCCCTGGAATCTTTACTTCCTTCAGGTCTGCACCTCAACCTCAGCTTAGCAGAGCTGCATTCCCAGACCACTACATCTAAACAGCACCACCCTGAACGTCCTATCCTCCCTGCTTCCGATTTTCCTCTAAGGCTTACCCTTGTTTGCTGTACCTTTCTTTATTGTCTTACTCTCCCCGTCTAGACTGGAAGCTCTGTGAAGGGAGATATTTTACTGTACTCACCGCCGCACCCCCGTTCTTAGAGCAATGCCTGGCACTTAATTCGTAGGCACCTAATATATGCGGGAAGAAGGAAAAAGAAATGACCTAACCTGGGAAATTAGAATCATGATATACTGATGAAGGAAGAGAAATTATTTTGAGGAAGATGGTGAATTCTTTCCGGGTGTCACAGGAATTTCTTAAATTATCGTTAACCATTGTGAATAAATACCTATTGGTTGATGAAGAAGAAATGCCAGCTCTTACCCACCGTGAATAGGACTTAAAAAAATTCAACCTGGACAATAGAGCAAGATTCCCGTTCTCTCTCCCTCTTTTTCTTCTTCTCCTTCTCTTTCTTTCATTCTCTTTTTCTTCCTTCTTTCTCTCTCTTTTTTCTTTTCTTTCTTAAAAAAAAAATTCAGATCTGGTTTTGCAAAAAACCACCAAAGTTAAAATGCACTAATTGTCCAGTGAAACTTTACTATTTTGTCTTTTTTTACTACCTGTCTTTACTACGTTTGTCTTCCTTTCTTGCATGTTCGAAAAACACATGAAAACCTTCACAGACTGTAAGGAGGTAATACTTTCTCTCTAGAGGCATCTTCTTCGACGATGAACGTAATTAAGCTGGTCATTGACTCCGGTTGCAATGTTACTTCTAAACAAGGTAGCGGGAAAAACCCTGGATTTTCATTCTCCAGGAAAGAGTGAATTCCTAGACGGGAGCTCCAGAGAGGGCGCCACCTGGAGCCCAAGGTAGTTCAAATCCGCAGCCCCAGCCTTGGGATCTTCGTCAGGAAAACGCAGTCGGTGACGGAAAACAGACGGGGATGCGCCGTGTCTCCTCCGCGGGGATGCTCTGTGGGCTGCTGGCTGGTTGGGAGAGGGAGGTCTCGAGATGGACTTTCCCCCTGGGCATGAGGGTCTAAATTTCTTTAGCTTGGGGTTGAGGGGGTGGTCCCCGGAGTTTGTTGATATAGGACTTCCAAATTAGGGCTTTCTAAACAACTTCCCTGCAGAGGATCCCCTAGGAAACGGTACTTCTGAGGAGACCGCCTCCCTCGCACTCGTTCTCTGGCTGATAAACTTTCTGCTTTCCAGGCTCTAAACGGTGGTCCCGGGAGATCCAGTCTGCTCCGAGTCTGGCTTCCGGAGCTCGCGGCGCAGGTTCAAGCTCCAGGGGGTGAAGGCAGCGGTCAACTGCTCATTCATTCAACAAATATTTATTGTGCGCTCGCTGAGTGCCAGGCACCGGCAGTGCCCCGGGGCAAGAAGCGGCTCTCGCTCATCCTTTCCGTTCCCCAAGGGCGCGTCGCGCGCCTTGGGAGCGCAGCCCGCAGTCCTCGCCGCCCGGCCTGCCTGGGTGTGCCCCGCGCCTCCAGAGCAGCCCTCTGTCGGGAGCCGGAACCCCGGGACCCAGTCTCCGGGTATCAGCCGGGTGTGGAGTGCGGGGGAACGGCAACGCGCCGCCAGGGCGAGAGCCCCGCCGGCCCGGGAAGCCGCTCCTGGGAAGCGCGCGAGGCGGAGCTGCCGCCGGCCTCCGCCCGGCAGACCGCAGAGAACAGCGCAGGCAGGAGAGGCCGGGCGCCCGCGGCTCGGAGGCGGCCCCGGCGGGCTGAGGGCGCGGCCGGCGGGAGGGGCCGGGGCGGCGCCGGGAGGGGCGCGCACGGCTGCGCGGCTGCGGGACCCAGCAGGTGACCGCGGGCGGCGCGGCGGGGAGGCGGCCCGCGGAGTCCAGCGAAGTTTGGCGGAACATGGCGGAAGCGCCCGGGGCACGCAGGAGCGCGGCGCCGCGGCGGCCGGAGCCGGAGGAGCTGTAGCCGCCTCAGTCGCCGCCGCAGTCGCCGCTGTCAGCGCCGCAGGGTGAAGTCGCCGCCATGGCCCGCTGGATCCCGACCAAGAGGCAGAAGTACGGGGTTGGTGAGTGCGCCCCACCTCGTCCAGGCCCGGCCCACCCGGCCAAGTTCGCGGGCAGCGGCCCTGCCAGGCTTGCGGAGAGCCCGGCGGAGGACCCCGGCCGGGGCTTGACCCCGCTGCCCTGCCCGCTGCACAGCTCTGGGAGCCAGGGGCGGTCGGAGCCCTCTCCCGGGAGCGCTGCTGGGGAAGTCGCCCAGGGTGTGGGGACTCCGAGTGGTTCCAAGTGCCGCTGAGCTTCGGGACCGTAATCCCGTGCTGCATCCCAAGCTCCGGCACTTCACACCGGAGAAACGTCAACGCAAGGGGGGCGCGCCTGCTGCTCATTTGGGGCCGCAGCCCTGTGGCTTGTCCCCGTTCGCCCGGCGCTAGTTTCACCCTGGAGTAGTTGACCGGCCCGGGTCGCCACATGGACTGGCGCTCATGGTCCCAGTGCTTTCTGGCCTCCCTTTTCGTAGGGACACCCCTAAGTGAGGAGTTGGGGGTGGAAAGCCGCCCTCCCCTCTTTCCTCCAGGGACTGGCATCTTGATGACAGTTGTGAACTGGATGGAAACTAGAGTCGCATTGTGGAGGTGATGGAAGGGACAGGAAGTTGTGGCACGGGAAGGGGGTGGCTGGCCCCTGGGGCTGTTTGTGCGCACTCATCCCTTAACGGATCCTGTCTGGAGAGGGTGTAAGGCTGCCTTCCGGATCCTGAGTTTCATCCTGGAAACGAGAAAAGGACATTTTATTAAGGAAACGGTGCCAGGCCCCGTGCTGGGCCCTTGGCATTCAAAACAGCGGTGCTGGAGAGCCCCGGGCTTGTGCGCAGGGGTTACTGGTGGTGGTGCTTTGGATCCCTAACAATGGATGTGCGGGAGTTTTGACCCAGGTGGGAAGTCAGGCTCCTTTAGCTTTTTATCAAGGAGTGAGGTTGTTGAGGTCCGGTGGGAAGACTTCTGCCCTGAGCGGGGTGATTACAATGGCAGTTAGACTGGGGTGATTCGCTACCATAAACACGGCTGAGTGTGTTGAGAATTTTATCACTTCCTCTCAGGTCCATTCATCTGGCCTGTTTGTAACTTAATCTTTGACTTTACTCCCTTACTGAGGACCTGTTTTTCCTCACCTCACTGGTTAATGAAGTGGAGTCTCAATTAAGGGATACTTAACGTGTCTAGGGGCTTTTCAACTCTGTAGCCAGGAGTCAGGTTTTTTTGGTTTTGCTTTGTTTTGTTTTTTAACAGTCTCCTATTTGCTATATTTTTTTAGGTTGTGATCCTTTATATATTTATTATTATTCTTTGTTTTCTCTGAATTCAAAAAACATTTTCTTTTTTGCTTTTAGGTTACTTTTAGAATCTTAGTCTCTCCCATAGTTGGACCTCAGAAATGGGTAGAGATGTTGCTTCTGCCTCAGGGTTCTTCTTTTTTTTTTGGTTTGTTTGGTTTTGAGACTGACTGACGAGTCTCGCTCTGTTGCCCAGACTAAAGAGCAGTGGCGCAATTTTGGCTCACTGCAACCTCGGCCTCTGCAACCTCCGCCTCTGCGTTGAAGCGATTATCCTGTCTCAGTCTCCGGAGTAGCTGGGATTACAGGCTTGCATCACCACACCTGGGTAATTTTTGTAGTTTAGTAGAAACAGGTTTTGGTATGTTGATCAGGCTGGTCTCAAAACTCCTGACCTCAGATGACCTGCCCGCCTTGGCCTCCCAAAGTGCTGGAACTACAGGCGTGAGCCAACTCACCTGACCCGTAGGTGAAAGCATATTTAACAGTGCCTAATAACTACAGAAATGTTGTCAACTCTAATTTTAACCGGATTAAAAGTTCTTTCCAAAACTATTGAGTTGAGCGTAATTAATGCAACCATGTTTCAAAAATGTGGTTTTTCTTGCCATAGACCTAGGAGCAAGTATAATATGTTTTTAATTTTTTGTTTTTATGTTCTGGAGTCAGTTTACTGTGTCACTTATCAGTCAAGAAAAATATTTGAGCCAGGTGCAGTGACTCATGTCTGAAATCCCAACAATTTGAGTGGGAGAGGCAGGAGGATTCCTTGAGTCCAAGAGTTCGAGACCAGCATGGCAACATAGCAAAACTCCCGTCTTTACAATAAATATGAAAAAATGTAGCTGGGCGTGGTTACCTGTGCCTGTGGTTCTAGCTACTGAGGAGACTGAAGTGGGAGGATCGCTTGAGCCTGGGAGGTTGAGGGTGCAGTGAGCCACCATCACGGCACTGCACTCCAGCCTGGGTGATATTATGAGACCCTATCACAAAAATATATAACTTTATATGTATAATTACATAATATATATAATATAAATATATACATAATTATATATATTATATGTATGTACCACCATATATAATATATATTATGTATATAAAATGTATATACATATATATTTTATACACACACATATATGTGGAAATGTGTGTGTATATACAGTGTGTGTGTGGGGGGAGTAAAATATTTGAATTGCATTTCTAGGGCCTAGGTGTTAGGCAGATTGTCCCAGGATATAATGCGGAACACTTATTTCACCAGACATAGATTCTGGTTGCTCTGGGTTTGACAAAAGAACCCACAGTTAGGATAAATTAACTGAAGGGAGAAATCTCTGTTGCTTATTCCTAAAACTCATTGTTGTTTATGTCACCTCCTTGCTTACATTTATGTCACCTCCCTGCTTGGAAGCCTCTCAGGGCAACAGGATAAAGTCTGAATCTAACTTCCAGGGTTCCTCTGATATAGTTCAACCTGTCTTCATCAGCATTATCTCTCAAGGCTTCTTCCGCTAATTCTCCAGTGCAGTCTAGCTGCCCATCCCACTGTTGTGCAATCTACCCTGCAGAGTCCCTCCTTCGGGACTTTGCTCCCATTGTGCTTGTCCCTGCCAGGAGTGCCCTCCCAACTCTGCCTGGGACAGCCTACCTTTCTTTGATGCTGCAAATCCATTCCTATTCCCTCCTTCAAATTTGCTGTTTGTCAGAATGTCCCAAACCTTCAGGCCCCTTCCTTATAGCTCCTGGACCGTGCCATCCTTGGGTTCGGTGAATCAGACCATTATGGTTTTGTATCCCCAGCACTCAAGAGGTGTACCAGGTATATGTTGGTGCATTCAATCTGCTTGTCCTTGACGTTGGGGTGCCAATCTAAATCACAGTGACTTAGCTTCTCTGGTAATTGAATGCAGTTGTTTCTTTTGTTTGTTTGTTTTTGAGACAGAGTCTCACTCTGTCACTCAGGCTGGAGTGCAGTCTCACGATCTCGGCTCACTACAACATCCGCCTCCTGGGTTCAAGTGATTCTCCTGCCACAGCCTCCCGAGTAGCTGTGGCTACAGGCATGCCACTACACCCGGCTAATTTTTATATTTTTAGTAGAGACGGGAGTTTCACGTGTTAGCCAGGATGCTCTCGACCTCCTGACCTCGTGATCTGTGCTCCTTGGCCTCCCAAAGTGCTGGGATTACAGGTGTGACCCACCACACCCGGCCGAATGCTGTTCTTTTCTTTTCTGTTTTCCCATTAGGCATAACATCTCAGTCACCCCAATATGAGTTTAGTTTTGTTTGGTTAGATGGAAGAAGGGAGAGTGTCCACTCTGTGTTTATCTCTGCAAGTAAGAGAATGAGATATTCTGCTGAGAAAACAAGGAAGCGTGAAGCAGACAGACTTGCTTAAATATAGTTGGAAAAATTGGCTTGTTGGACTTTTCTGAGTGTCTGCTGGGTAGGTATGGTTTCTGAATGAAGGAACCATAGGCTAGTCATTTTGAAGCATTTGGATGACTCAGAGCTAGCTATGACTTTGCCTGTTGTGCTCTAAGAGGAGTGTGTGTCTGCAAAGCTACTCTGTGTGAGAATAGAGTGTTGGACTCAATTTGAATGGTGCCTGCTGAAGCTGGCAGTTACTCCTGGCATATTTTATCTTGGTACCACTATTGGCTATTCCTGACATATCCTAGACGTTTCTACAGGGACTGAAATGCAGCCTGTCTGGGCTTTCTTAGTTCTTCAACAGCAGTGTTGGCTCAGGGTTTAGCATTAAGTGGCCTCAGTGGTCTCTGTGTGTCATCAAGTGAGGTGACCCATCCATTTGATTCTTTGAATTTATGGTCCTCTAGTACCCCAGCATGAAGTGCTCAGTGGTAAGTGTTTTTTCCTGGAGACATGGAAAATGTGCTTTTTTCCCCCCCTGTCTTTTTTCTTTGTTTCTCTCTCTCTCTCTCTTTCTGTCTCTCTCTCTTTCTGTTTGAGCATATGAAGATATCAAACACTTTAAAGCAAACATTAGTGATAAATATCCAGGATAGTCTTCTGATTATCAAAACATTTATTTTTAAATTTGCATTTACACAAGCCATTTATGTAAAGAGCTGCCCCAGATTAGGTTAACTATGGAGTCTTTGCAAAGTTTTTTTTTTCTTTTCTTTTTTGAGACAGGGTCTCACTCCATAACCCAGACTGGGGCGCAGTATGATCACAGCTCACTGCAACCTCCCACCTCAGTCTTCCAAGTTGCCGCAACTGCAGGTGTGCACCACCATGCCTGGCGTAAGATTTGATTTTTTGTTTCAGTTTTAAAACAATTTTTTAGAAGACGAGGTTTCACTATGTTGTCCAGGCTAATCTGGAACTCCTGGCCTCAAGTGATCCTCCAGCCTTTAGCCTCCCAGTTGCTGGGATTACAGGGGTGAGCCATGAGCCTGGCTGATTTTTTTTTTCTTTTTTTTTTCTTCTGAGACAGTGTCTCGCTCTATAACCCAGGATAAAGTGCAGTGACACAATCGTGGCTCACTGCAGCCTCAACTTCCTGGGCTCAAGTGATCCTCCAGCCTCAGCCCCCTGAGTAGATGAGACTACAGGCGTGTGCCACCACACGCAGCTGATTTTTGTATTTTTTTGTAGAGACAGAGTTTCACCATGTTGCCCAGGCTGGTCTGGAACTTCTAGGCTCATACAGCCCTTTCGCCTCAGCCTTTCAAAGTGCTGGGATGACAGACCCGAGTCACCACACATGGCCTGATTCTTTGAAAAGTCGCTCATTGTTGCATGTTGGGATTTGTGATCACATACGTTTTAATGATGTAACAGAAGGTAGTTTTGGGAAATACCAACAGTTGCTTTCACTGTTAGCTCTTCAGCTGTTTACTTGTTTAGATGTATCTAATTTCACAGAGTGGATCTTTGAACGTTGATTTAATACTGACTGCAGACTTGTACTTTTTGTTTGTGTTTGTTTTTTGAGACGGAGTCTCACTCTGTCACCCAGGCTGGAGTGCAGTGACATGGTCTCAGGTCACTGCAACCTGTCCCTCCCGGGTTCAAGCTGTTATCCTGACTCAGCCTCCCAAGTAGCTGGGATTACAGGCACGCACCATGATGCCCAGCTAAATTTTGTATTTTTAGTAGGGATGGGGTTTCACCATGTTGGCCAGGCTGGTCTGGAACTCCTGATCTCAGATGATCCACCGTCCTTGGCCTCCCAAAGAGCTGGGATTACAGGTGTGAGCCACTGTGCCTGGCCCAGACACATGCTTTTTGTTAATATCCTCAGGTATGTGGTTTCCCATCTGATTCTTCTCTGCTGTGGACATCATATTCCATATACTGTAACTGGAGTGGTAGAACTGGGAGCAGTTTTAGGGAGTAAGCATCCTCTTCTTTTAAAGAGAGAACTTCGGTGCCTGCAGATGTTAAGTGAATTACTTAACACCAAGGGCTCTTGTCTTTTTGGTCACATGTATCCTTGGCAATTTGGGTAAGCCAGTTAACCCCTTTCTAAGAATGTTTGTCAATGCATGAAGTGTGATACAAAGTCCGAAGTCATTGTAGAAATAAAGTAAAAAAAGAATCGAAAATGAAAACAGCTGTATTGAAGTACAGCTGTGAAGATGTTTTTCAAAGTTCATGATACTGCAGTATATGTACTTCTTTATTAAGGCATAAAGCACCAAGATCTAGTGACAGATCAATAACTACCATAATTTTGAATTAGTAATTAGCATACATGATTTTTCAAGATATCTGAATATCTTGAAATTCAACCATATCTGAATTCAACCATATCTGAATATCTGAATTCAACCATAATATGATATAAAAATCCCTATGAATTTTACTTTTTTTACTTTATTTTTCAGACGGAGTCTCACACTGTCACTCAGGCCATAGTGCGGTGGTGAGATCTTCGCTCACTGCAACCTCCGCCTCCCCGGTTCAAGCTATTCTCCTGCCTCAGCCTTCCGAGTAGCTGGGATTACAGGCACGCGCCAGCATGCCTGGCTAATTTTTTGTATTTTTAGTAGAGATGGGGTTTCACCATATTGGCCAGGCTGGTCTTGAACCCCTGACCTTGTGATCTGCCTGCCTCAGCCTCCCAAAGTGCTGGGATTACAGACATGAGCCACCACACTCAGCCTCTGTGATTTTTATTGGTGACAGTATCACGGGCACTACTAGTGCAACTGTGATTTATTGCCTGCAGTCACAATTAAAGTAAGTGCTGAATGTCAGAAAATAGAGATGTAACTTTTTTTCTGATTCAAGTCCCAGGATCTTGATTTGACAGATTAAGTGTCCTTGACTGAGGATCACATAGCTAATTAGTTACAGCACCATCTGGGCAACACAGTGATACTTGTTGACCCCCTCTTTACACGTAACACTGTGCCGGGTATTATACAATTACAATGACCTGAAGAAGGCCTGGCCTTAATGTGTTCATGTTTTAACAACATTGAGGCTAAGAACAAAAGGAAAAGATCATTGAGAAATTTCCTTGTGAGGTACTGTTCAGAACCCTTAAATTTAGTATGTTCCAGGGACATGTGGGGTCTTGGAGACACGTTCGGGGCAGGGGGGTCCATGAAATGAAAACTTTCCTTTTGCAATAATACTAAGACATTGTTGGTCTGTTTAAATTCTCATTCTCTCATTACTATCGTGTGGAGTTTTCCAGAGGCTTTGCAAAGTGCTATGTGGCCATAGATCGAATACAGAGGCAGCTATAAAAATCCAGCTGCCTATAGTGAACTCAGACATTAAAGAAACGAGAAAGCAGAGCGTCACTTTGCTCACCCTCAGCGAGGAACTTGTGCAGGAGTATTGGTTTTGAGGTTCCATATACATTTTAATGAGTGGGTGAATTTGCAAATATGGAGTCCGTCAGCAATGAGGACCTACTGTATTTCCATAAAAAGATAATTGAAGCCGGGCTTGGTGGCTCATGCCTGTAATCCCAGCACTTTGGGAGGCTGAGGTGGGGTGGATCACCTAAGGTCAGGAGTTCGAGACCAGCCTGGCCAACATGGCAAAACCCTGTTTCTACTAAAAATAGAAGAAAAATTAGTCAGGCATGGCAGTGCATGCCTGTAACCACAGCTACTAGGGAAGCTAAGGCGGGAGAATCGCTTGAGCCCAGGAGGTGGAGGTTGCAGTGAGCCAAGATCATGCCACTGCACTCCAGCCTGGGTGACAGAGCCAGACTCTGTCTCAAAAAAAAAAAAAAAAGAGAAAATTGAAAATGGAATCACTTCCTTTCCCCATGTATCTTTGTTCTCAGATTGGATGCAGTTGACTTTATTTCTGGAAACATTTTGTTCGCCAGACTTTTGATCCTGTTTCTCCATGGTTTTCCTCCCGTATCACCACCCTCCGTCCTCCCTGCCTTCCCTCTGCTTTGCCAGAACTTGAAGTCTTACCACACCCTGGCTGCTTTTGTGTCTTCTTTATCTACCTGCTTGCTACCAGGTGATCTCGTCCCCGGCCGTGGCTCTCATTCCCATCCATTTGCCGCAGCCTTCCACTTTCCTAGCCCCAGACCCCTTCCCTGTGCTTCCGAATCGCATCCAGCTGTGCACTATGCCTCTCCCAGTGGCTTTCTTTTCTTTTCTTGTTTTATTTTATTTTATTTGGGCTCTGGGGTACATGTGCACGTCCTGCATCCTGCAGGGTTGTTGCATAGGTACATACATGCCATGGTGGTTTGCTGTCTCCATCCCCCCCACCCTCCATCGCCTACATCAGGCATTTCTCCTGGTGTTATCCCTCCCCATCCTCCGCACCCGAGCACTGTCCCCTGCTCCCCTCCCCTCCACCCCCCACCTAGCCCTGTGAGTGTTGTTCCCCTCCCTGTGCCCAAGTGTTCTCATTGTTCATCACCTGCCTATGACTGAGAACATGCGGCGTTTGGTTTTCTGTTCTTGTGTCAGTTTGCTGAGAATGATGGTTCCTAGGTTCATCCATGTCTCTACAAAGGACACAAACTCATCGTTTTTTATGGCTGCATAGTATTCCATGGTGTATGTGTGCCACATTTTTTTTTGTCCAGTCTATCATTGATGGGCATTTGGGTTGGTTCCAGGTCTATGCTTTCATAAACAGTGCTGCAGTGAACATTCGGGAGCCCCAGTGGCTTTCTTAACAGGCAGTCCCTGCTTCCAGAATGGAAGTTTGGATGCTCTCTAACCCCAGGCATGCACTTCCCCCGGTCTTTGCTCTCCGCCCAGTGGCCTACGCAGAACACTAGGAGTCACCCCACATTCCATCTGTCATCAAGTTCATTCTGTCCTTCCTCCAAAATACATCCTCAGATTACTGCTCCTGATGTTTCCATTTCAACGCAAGCTTGTATTAGCTTCCTCAGGGCTACTGCAGTGATTTTTTTTTTTTTTTTTTTTTTTTGGAGACAGAGTCTTGCTCTGTCATCCAGGCTGAAGTGTAGTGGCGCAGTCTTGGCTCACTGCAACCTCCACCTCCTGGGTTCAAGTGATTCTCCAGCCTCACCTCCCGAGTAATTGGGACTAAAGGTGTACATCACTCCACCCGGCTAATTTTTGCATTTTTAGTAGATACGGGGTTTCACCATGTTGGCCAGGCTGGTCTTGAACTCCTGACCTCAAGTGATCCGCCCGCCTTGGCCTCCCAAAGTGCTGGGATCACAGGTATGAGCCACCATGCCCGGCTGCAATGGTCTTCTAACTAGACTCCTTACCACTTTTTTTTTTTTTAGATGGGGGTCTTGCTTTGTTGCCCAGTCTGGTCTTGAACTCCTGGCCTCAAGTGATTCTCCCTCCTTACCCTCACAAAGTGCTGGAATTCCAGGCATGAACCACCAAGCCCAGCCCAGAGGAACTTTCTAAAGGCAAGAACCTGACATTGCCACGCCCCTGCTTTCCCCTTGCAGTTGGGATGGCACCAGAGCTCCTGATCATACCCTCTAGGCCCTGTGGGATCAGACATGCCGCCTACCTCTTTCTCTCCCTGCCTTCCAGCCACACCAGCTTCATTTCTGGTTTTTGAACTTGCCAAGCTCAATTTGACTCAGGACCTTGGCACTTGCTCCTCCCTCTTGTGGAATGTGTTTCCCTAGAGCTTGAGGTGTCCAGTTCTCTGGTTGCATTCAGGTCTTCCTCCAGATATTTCCTGCTTAGAGAGAGGCTTCTCTGAGAAGTACCCTAGCTATATGATCCCACCTCCTTGTCGACACCTCAGAATGTCTAGCCCTTTTCCTTTATTTATTCATTAGTGTTTACTGTCTGTCTCCCATACTAGAATGTAAAGTTATGAGTACACAAACTCTTTTTTGTTTGTGGTTTTTTTTGTTTTGTTTTTCTGAGACGGAGTCTCCCTCTATCGCCCAGGCTGGAGTGCAGTGGCACAATGTCAGCTCACTGCAGCCTCTGCCTCCTGGATTCAAGTGATTCTCCTGCCTCAGCCTCCCAAGTAGCTGGGACTACAGGCGCACGCCACCATGCCCAGCTAGTTTTTGTATTTTTTTTAGTAGAGACGAGGTTTCACCATATTGGTCTAGAACTCCTGACCTTGTGATCTGCCCACCTCAGCCTCCCAAAGTGCTGGGATTACAGACATGAGCCACCACGCCTGGCCGACACAAACTCTCTTTCCTCAGTGTGCCCCAGCCCCGGCTCATAGTAAGTGCTCAGTAAATATATACTGTATGAATACACGAATGCTGACCCGTCATCTATTTAAGTTTATCTTGCTTACCATTGGCAGGATTTTGCCCACACTTTGGAAAATACTGCTCTGTGTATGCTTCCCATGAGAGAAACATCAAAGGTATAGAGAAAGGGACATTCAAGTAATAGAGAAAATAGATTTAATAAGCTGCATAAGCAAAAGATAACGTGAGTCGTATGGGGTGGGAGAGGACTTAGAATCCTAAATGTTGCGTTATTAGATGGAAGAGATGGGATTTGCTTTATTTTTTGATCATTACTTATGGAGGCTTTATGGGGGAAGGGGCATTGCAGACTTGGCTACCTGGAAAAAAAATGCTTGTGCATGGTGGTCACGTGGTTTGGGAGTTTCTGAGTCATTGGGTTGGTGCTGTGCTGAGCACGTGAATTGGAGAGGAAAGAAGGTGCAGTCTCATGGAAGAAACAAGACATTTAGATTCATCCGTTATTTCCCCTTTCCAGTACAAGGAGTTGAGATTCCTTACAAAAAGATCCTATGTACTGTACACTCAATAATTAAAGAAAAAAATCTGAGAGATCACAAGTAATTTGGAGAAGAAGAAAAAGTAATTCAGAATACTGGCGAGGGGCTTTGAAGCCGTAGTTACTCAAACATTTGTCGGTCCACATTTTTCCTGTGGCCATAGCTGCCATATAGCCATCATGTTAGCTGAAAACATAAATTAACTTGTGTTTTCTCCTCGTCTAAATTTCAAGAGACAAGTCAGTGGGGTTTGAGTGTAAGGAATCAAATATCATTGTCCTTAATTTTACCATAAAGCAGTTTTTCTAACTTCTAGCTTATTTCCAGCAGTATTCAGTGCAATGACATTATAATTCAATGCATATAAAAGATTTTAGTAGTTTCAAAAGAATAAAAAAAGGAATGATCCAGTTCTTGGGAATGAGTTGTAGCGGAATTGAACCATGTGTCTGTGGTCCAGGAATACATAGTTTGTTCTTCACTAAATATTTTGGCCGGGCCGGGTGGCTCATGCCTATAATCCCAGCACTTTAGGGGGCTGAAGCTGGAGGATTGCTTGAGCCCGGGAGTTTGACACCAGCTTGGGCAATATACTGAGACTCTATTATTTAAAAAACAAAAATCAGTAGAAGAAAAAAAAAATCACCAAGAATATGCCTGCTCTCTGTGTGGACATTAAAGGACATAATAAGTCTTTTGGGAATCCTTTGACTGATTTATAAGTACACCAGCATACCTCAGGAATAATGGGGTTTTTATTGTCAAGCTTTAAAAAAGTGTTTTTTGAGAAATTATTTTGAGGCAGAGATGTGGATGAGCATGTTAATTGTATTTTTCCAAGTAATGTTTGGGCCATGTCCTCTCAGAGCCCAGGATCACTCAAACCATTGTCTGAATGCTGGCAGCCACTTCCCAAGCAAAAGACAGAAGTGGGCTTTGTCTGTCACAATGCTCTGTGCCGTTGCAAAGCCACTGTTGTTCGAATGGGTTCATGGTCATTATCCACCTTTTCCCAAATATGCCATTTGCTCTCACATTTCCAAAGCTGATTAAACCCTGTTACTGTCCACATCAGATGTTAGTTGGATCCCAAAGATGCACTCTCTCTAAGGATGGTGAGTGTCTTTTGTTTGTTTTTGTTTTTGTTATTTTTGAGATGGAGTCTCCCTCTGTTGCCAGGCTGGAGTGCAGTGGCATGATCTCGGCCCCCTGCTACTTTCACCTCCTGGGTTCAAGCGATTCTCCTGACTCACCCTCCCAAATAGCTGGGACTACAGGTGCAAGCCACAATGCCCAGCTAATTTTTGTATTTTTAGTAGAGACAGGGTTTCACCGCGTTAGCCAGGGTGGTCTCACTCTCCTGGCCTTGTGATCCACCCACCTTGGCCTCCCAAAGTGCTGGGATTACAGGCATGAGCCACCTTGCCTGTGTCTTTGTCTTTTAAAACAGCTTGAGGGAAGGAAATCCCAGTGGAGACTAATTCCCTCCTGAAAATAACTCCTTGCTGACTCAGCCAAGGTACATTAGAATGCACCCTCCTGATGGGTTTGTTACCTGTATACCTGTAACAAGTTGCATCGTATTTGATTTGTACTTTCTGTGAGCCTGGAACAATGCGGCTCTTATGACCAGTCTACCCTGCCAGAGACCACTCGTAAGACTAACTCACGGCTGGACATGGTGCCTCACACCTGTGATCCCAGCACTTTGGGAGGCTGAGGTGGGTGGATTACCTGAGGTCAGGAGTTTGAGACCAGCCTGGCCAGCATAGTAAAACCCCATCTTGACTAAAAATACAAAAATTAGGTGGGTGTGGTAGTGTGTGCTCATAATCCCAGCTATGCAGGAGGCTGAGGCACAAAAATCACTTGAACTCAGGAGGCAGAGGTTGCAGTGAGCTGAGATTGTGCCACTGCACTCTAGCCTGGGGAACAGAGTGACACTACATCTCAAAAAAGAAAAAAAAAAAAAAAAAACAGCTAAGTCATAAATAAGACTCAGTTGTCAAAAATTAACAGTTTTGCCCTCTTGTATGAAGAATCAGAAGCTACTAAGAGCTGGAGTTTGTAAGCATCACCTCTTGGCTAACACCCTTGTTTTATCAGAAGAAAAAAAGCCCCATAGGTATCAGATGACTTATCTGAAAATCACACAGCTAGTAGCAAATTTTTGTTTCAACTTGTTGTTTTCTAGCTGCTCTCTTTCTCTTTATTTACAACTCTGGAGAGAGCAGTTTATTAATCAGCTCTCCTTAAAGGTTCCAAGAGTAAACTGTCCCCTCTCCATCTGAAGGGGAAGATGCCTGTGTCTCCCTGGATTTTTTTTCCAGGTGGAAGTTTTATTATAAGGAAGGTTCCGCTGTTAAATATCTTCCTCTTTTTAAGAGTTCTGGGAAGGAAGTAAGTTTGGGGACCTTTGAGCCTGCAAAGTGGAAGTGACACTGTGGGTTCCACGGTTTGGCCACTGACTTCTCACGTGGTTTCAGACCTTAGCACTGTGGTATGCACATCACAGCAGTTGCAGAATTAATAAGTAACGTGGCATTGTCGCTACCTCACAGGCATATTTGAGAGTGAACATCGTAAGGGGTGAAGAAAGGGGCATGTATTGCTAATAAAGGATTATAATAGTAACCTGAAAGTGAGAGAACATTTCTACTTTTTCAGACCTGTATTTCAAAGAAAATGTGAGGCCATGTTCTGAAGACTTAGGAAAAGTTTGAGTAAGCGCCTTCTCCTTCAGCTTCCATTTATGCTCTATTCTCTTTTTTTTTTTTTTGAGTCAGAATCTCGCTCTGTCACCCAGGCTGGAGTGCAGTGGCACCATCTCCACTCACTGCAACCTCCACCTCCTGTGTTCAGGCGATTCTCCTGAGGATCAGGCAAGCCTCCCAAGTAGCTAGGATTACAGGCATTTGCCACCACACCCGGCTAATTTTTGTATTTTATTAGAGATGGGGTGTCACCATATTGGCCAAGCCGGTCTTGAACTGCTGACCTCACGTGATTCTCCCACCTCCGCCTCCCAAAGTGTTGAGATTACTGGCATGAGCCACCGCACCCAGCCAACTTCTGCTCTGTTCTCTATGCTGGGGGCAGACAGCTTTACCGTAAAGGAGTAGATGCAGCCTCTTCTCATGCAGAGACTACCACTGTCATTCTCCATCGGAAACAAACTCCTGAAATGGGGCAATATTTACCTACATGGAACAGAAGTGCTAGTGCTGGGCTTTGAGCTTCCTTCAGAACAGAAATAACAAGTTGCCCTTGTTCTTCACCATAAGCAGAGAAGGCCTGTCTATCCTATTGTGATGGCATGATTTGTTTTAGATTATGAGTTTGCAGTGGTTATATATACTTTCAGTCAGTGGATACTGGAAGCATCATTACACATTTGATGTCTTTTATAAAAGAATCCTAAGGGCTAAAAATGTTGGGAACTTTGGTGTAACTGCAATGATAATGTGCTGTATCTTACCATAATACTTTGGAGTTCATTGTGGCTTGAAAATTCCAATTAAAATTGGTATAACCTATATCATGTATTGATTAAAATAAAAAATGTGCATACCCTTTGACTTAGCAATTCAATTTCTCGGAGTTTATCCTACAGATATACTCCACATGTGGGAAATAATGCATGGACGAGGTTATTCATTACAGTATTATTTATACCAAAAACATGGACACTCGTGTTGACTAATTGGGGATGGATTTAGTAATTTATAGCACATGCACACAATGGAAAAATATACAGCCATTAAGAAGAATCTGGCTCACTGATGGACAAAGTGTTGACAAAGGTGACAGTGGCATGCAGTGGCTGAGGGATGATCTTTTCAAAAAATGGTACTGAGTTGTTATTGATACTGAACAAAATGTGTCAGGACCCCACTTAATACCATATAAACAATTGATTCTAGCTGTATGAAAGATAAAACAGTGAAAGCTCTTAGGAGAAAACGTAACAGTGCATCTTCTGGACCTTAGAATAGACCATCTATAATTTAATACATTTTGCTTTCTGCCATTCAGTTAATTCCTTATACCATCTCTTTGTTAATCATCAAAAACCAAATCCAAATGTTGCTTCAATAAAGGGAAAAATAAAACATGCCTGCTGGTCTCATCTCTTTATAATCCTAATTTTTAAAACTCGGAGAATTACACTTATTAATTGCAGTGTTAATTTGCTGGTTGGTTAAGGATCTAAATGGCTATTTCATGGTGAATAAACCATTAGTCTCAGGCTTCGTTTACTCTCTCTGTTAGAAGATAATAAAGTGTGATGTAATTGTGTTACTTTGATAAGGTAATACTTAGTCCCATGGTATATAAAAAACTTGGTCTAGCATTAAATAAAACAAAGTATTTCAGTAATGAGAACATTTAAATATAATTATTTGGATAGTCCAACAGAATCACTAATAATACATGCTTTTTAAAAAATATGTCTGAGGCCAGGCTTGGTGGCTCACGCCTGTAATCCTAGCACTTTGGAAGCCCAAGGTGGGCAGATCACGAGGTCAGGAGATGGAGGCCATCCTGGCCAACATGGTGAAACCCTGTGTCTACTAAAAATACAAAAAATTTAGGTGGGCATGGTGGCACATGCCTGTAGTCCTAGCTAAGGCTGAGGCAGGAGAATTGCTTGAACCCGGGAGGTGAAGGTTACAGTGAGCTGAGATCGTGTCACTGCACTCCATTCTGGGTGACAGAGCGAGACTCTGTCTCAAAAAATATATATGTATATGTGTGTGTGTGTGTGTGTTACCGAAGGAGATTGGGATACAGATGTTGGCTTGTTCAGGGCAACAGGTTAAGCTAACATGAGAACACTGGGTACTAATTTTACTCCTGCAGGCTGTGGAGCCAGGCAGCCAAACCATGCTTGAAATCAGAATCGTCAAGTAGATGCAAGAGCCATCCGCTGCAGAGTGAAGTTTTGGAGAGCAGTTACTTGTGGCTGGGATTTGTGAAGTGCAGGTCTCCTAACTTTTATTACTCTTTGCCTTGTGAAGTCATAGAAGGCTGTAAGCCAAGTAAGAAGGTAGGAATAAGATTAGCACACTTCCTGGTACAGTGGGCAGTACCTGATCGCTATCTGAAAGTTTGCTCAGTGGCAGCCTCCCTGACAGTACCCTTGCTAGCAATCAGGTGGCTTTGTTTGCAGAACAGGGCTGATTACCGAGTAGTTAATATTGGTTGGCTCAGAACTTATCCTCAAAGTTCAGAATAGATTTGAGTATATTTTTAATTAGAGCTTTATGGCCAGAAATGGTCTTATCATGCAAGAATTTTCCATCTTCCTGGGAAAAAAAAAAAAAAATATATATATATATGTATTTCTTTTTGAGACAGAGTCTCACTCTGTCATTTAGGCAGGAGTGCAGTGATACTATGTCAGCTCACTGCAACCTCTTGCCTCCCAGGTTCAAGTGATTCTCATTCCTCAGCCTTGCTAGAGGTGGGATTCAGGTGTGTGCCACCACCCCCAGCTAATTTTTGTGTTTTTAGAAGAGATGGGGTTTTGCCATGTTGGCCAGGCTGGTCTTGAACTCCTGGCCTCAAGCAATCCATCCGCCTTGGCCTCCCAAAGTGTTGGCATTGCAGGTGTGAGCCACTGCGCCTGCCCCTGGAAAATATTTGAATTCCTGGGGGTCTCTGGGTGACGGGACTGTTGCTTTCTGATCCTTTGCTTTTGGAGTGACACCTACTCACTGACTTAGAACAGCCTAGGATCCTAAGAGGAATGAATGAATGAGTGAATGAATGCACACACAACAAACTAACATGAATGTTCTGAGTCATGCCACCTTAAGTGTGAATCCCCACTAACTGCAGCTAACTCACCTCACTGCTCTGAGGAAAATCATGTTCACTGAGCACCTTCCATGTTCCAGGGACTCACTGAGCTGGATGGTGGTTAGGATCATACAGGAGTCCCCCCTTATCCTCAAGGGATGCCTGAAACTGCGGATAATGTGTGTGTGAATTATACGATGCTTATTCTGTACAAATATATCTATGATAAGGCTGGATTTCTATATTAGGCACAGTAAGAGATTATCAACAATAACTAACAATAAAGAAGAACGATCAGAACAATATGCCAGTATTACCACTCTTGTACTTTGGGGTCATGATTCAATAAACTAAGGGTGACTTGAACATCATTGCAATACCCCAGCAGTTTATTTTTGGAATTTTTTATTTAATATTTTTAGAACTTGGGTACCTGAAGCCACAGAAGGTGACCCGGGGGACACTGGCAGATGACTGTGTAAGATAGAGTCTATAGAAACACACATAGAAGCAGGAGGCAGGGCTTCATAATACTGCTTTCCTTTTCTTTGGCTTGATAAGAGTGCTACAGAATACCTCTCCATTGTTATGCATTCATGGACGTGTGACCAATAGCTCTTGGTCAGCTATTTCTTGTCTTACCACCTAGATTATCATAGAATCTGAGGACAGGAATCCACCGAGGACAGAATCCTGAATGACTGTCTTATGTGCGTGAAAGCCTGCCTCAGATCCAAAAAGACTAACGTCTTCTTGAATTAAAGAGTTGCTTGCATATAGAATATCCTGGCATCACTTTTCAGGAGATCCTTACATGGCAGAGGGTCGCATCCAGTTTCTCCTTGGCAGAATTAGAGTTGCTGCTCAAGATTGTTTTCAAATTGTTTGATAGCTTCAGGGAGGTCCACTGGTGAGCTCACAAATTCAGAAATGGTTTGAGGCTGCAGAAGAATTCTTTTCATGTTTGAGCTGTGATCTAAGCCAAGAACCTTGGAAATTTTGAATCTATCTTATATTTTCTTTCCTGAATGAGAAATGGGTATACTTGCTCAGCTCTGATTTTGACAACATGACTTACTTCAAAAACAAATACTCACTCTGTAAAGCAAACCCTATATCCCTCTCCTGTGGTAGCATTTGATTCTGATACAATGCGGTGGTATGGGGATAGATTTTAGACCAGGAAAAGAGAGAGCCTCTCATGTGTGCCCAAAAGACTCATTTTTAAAGATCAGATTGGAGTCTGTCAGGGAGGATGTATGGACATACTGATTTTTCCTTTTTTTTGCATTTTCCCCCCTTCTCTTTACTTTTGGTTTAATTTCTTTTAGAGTCCAAGGTACAAAATTCCATGTTGGGGAGGCATTAGCTGACAGCTGTAAAACCTTAGGAAAAGTACAGCATCTCAGCGGTCCTGTGTTCCTAAAATTGCTCCTATCAAAAAATACAGATGGAGGAAATAGAAATATCTAAAATGAAACATATGTTCCTTCGTCTTAGATATCTTTATCTTCTTGCATTTATCAGCAGCCTTGAGTGACAGGCTTTTATACTTTTGGAAGATTAGAGGGTTGGTTTGTTTTTCCTGCAGAAATAGTTACTTATACTGTGTTCGTTTGTCTGCCTCAGTTCTTAGAATTCTTTGCCAGTTTTTTTAATAGCATGGGTTTGGATGAAGCTTCAGGAATTATTGACTTCATAGAAGTCACTTGTTTTAGGGGCATTTAGGTTTTTGGAGGATAGCACCTGGAGTGAAACTAACAGAGGAGTATTGATACCAGGATTAGGAAGTTGGGTTTGTATTTCAGTCTCTGTTACAGTGGCAACCGTGTGGTTTGACTCTCTTTAGCTTAGTTTCTGCATCTGCAAAGGAGAGGTAATATTTTCTTTTACCTTGTAGATTCTCAGAGTGTGATGAATTTTCAGTTGTTGAAAATTTCTGCAAATGAATTAGGCAGTGCCTGTAAGGCCACTTTGATGGACTAAAGTTGACATGCCATTGAACTTTCTGCCTTCAGACTTACTCAGGAGACTTTGTCTACAGCAGCTTTGGTGCAAAGAACCCCATTACTTTATGGCCAGATTTTCTTCACATGCCAATGGTAAGCCACCAGTTTTCCTGCTCACTTCTTGGTGGCTTTCATATACTCTTCAGACTGGCTAAGTCATACATAATAGGAAGAACTAATTTTGTCCACCTGAGGCTAAACTTGTAATCTTTTTCATCTGGTTTCCAGTTCTCAGATTTCCCCAAATCTCTCAGTCATCTTTCTCAAAGTATTTAAAGGGAGACTGGTTTTGACAGGGTGCTATGGACTGAATTATATCCTTCGCAAATTCCTGTATCAAAGCCTCAGCCCCCAGTGTGATGGTATTTGGAGGTGGGGCCTTGGGAAATAATTAGGTTTAGATGAGGTTGTGGTGGGGCCTTCAGGAGGGGACTAGTGCTTTTTTAAAATATATATATATATATATATATATATTTTTTTTTTTTTAAATTTTATTTTATTAAAAAATTAATAAAAGTACAGGCAGGGTCTCATTATGTTGGCCAGGTTGGTCTTGAACTCCTGGCCTCAAGCAATCCTCCTGTCTCAGCCTCCCAAAATGCTAGGATTACAGATGTGAACCACTGTGCCTGGTTTCTTCTCTTCTTTTATAAGAAGAGAGCTCTCTCATGTGCTCTCTCTCTCTCTTTTTCTCTCTCTCTTTCTCTTTCTGTGCCATGTGAAGATACAATGAGAGGGTGGCCATCTACAGGCCAGGATGAGAGTCCTCACCAGACACTGACCATGATGGTAGCTTGATCTTGGACTTCCAGTCTCCAAAGCTCTGAAAAAATACATTTCTGTTACTTAAGCCACACAGTCTGTGGCATTTTGTTATGGCAGCCTGAGCTGACTGAGACACAGGGAGTTGAATGTTATTTGAAATATGAGCCCACTGTTGCCAGATCAAAGTTTAATCTCTGAAGTTGAATCCTTGATGTCCCCCACTCTTTTACAGGCATTTGAATCTATTGAAAGTAATTCATACACACATCAGATACATGCCTTTAGCAATTTTTTGAAAATCCTGCTGTTGCTGATTCAGTTTTCAGGGCCCAAATCAGTTTGGGAACTCGAGTTTGCAGGTCTAGAATTGTAGGTGTGGGAAGGGGAGAGAGGCGTGGATGGGTTACTGGACGCTCATGCAAATACGTGCTCTGTGTTCATTCTTTACCTATTCCCCAGGTATCTGAGTATCAGGTATATGCTCAGCACTTGGAATAATCAGAGATAATGCTATTGCACACTTAATTGATACTTCTCTTAACACTTAAGAGAAGTGGACACAAATTCTGTTTGTGGGAAGTTTGTAATGAATTTAAAGACCCCAATGTATAAAGCCATAAAGAACTCCAGGGAAAGAAAGGCTGAACGTGAAAAAAGTTGCAAAAAAAGTCCAGTTGGGATTATGGGAGTTCAGAGAAGCAGAGGTTATTCTAATTGAGAGAGTTGGGGAAGCTTCAGGGAAGAAGTTGAACTTTATAGGGATGGACATCGGGTTTAGGAAGGCAGAGGACCTGGCACAGCATGAGCCCTGGCTCTGACACAGGTATTTTTGGCAAGTGGATAATGAGGAAGTTGTCCATTCTGGCTGAAGCAAAGCGTGGGTGAAGCAGAAAAGAGGAAAATGATATAGATTGTGTCATATTGTGGAAAGACTTGTTTACTTTGATTTTTTTCCTTCCTCTTTAAGGATTCATGCTGCAGTGTTGTGCTGGTAAACTAGCTCTCTAGAGTGGGAGAAAAAAACCTGAATTTGTAGGATTTGCCAATATCTGTGGTGTAAATACTCCCACAGGGGCCAATTTTAGACTAGCAGTAGATTAACAGATAGCTCACAGAATTCCTGAAAATTTAACTTGTGGCCCTCACAAACTAGCACAAGTTCGCGCCAGCATTCTGTGAAAAACCTGGGCTAGTTTCCACATGACAGATAGTTACAGTACCTGCCTGCCCACAGCCTGGACAGAAGACCCGGGGAAGGCCTAGATAGCCTTGTTTTACACCATCTAAGATTCCTATGGCCATCACTGATTGTCCATGGGTGGACACAGTACCCAGAGGCCATTCCATAACCTGGACAATGACATATGATTTGACCCAAAGACATACATGCTCAATCAGGTTCCTTCTCTTGGGAATTTGAATGAGGGAATCCCAATACATTTTGCCATAGGAACAAAAGCTAAAAGAATGTCATCTGGGAGTTGAGTTAGTGTCAGTCTAGTCATGTGGAAGCCAATGCTATGAATGGAAACCACAAGAAGCTAAAAAGGTGGATTAATAGAGAGAGGGGAACAGATGTGGAGAAACCCTACAGCCCTATAGTGGCCCCTGTATTTAGCAGCTTTCCAAGTCCAGGTCTAAAACATCCCTATTCTGAGGCAACTTGAGTGAGTCTCTTTTCTTTGCAATACAATGGCATCACTGAAAAAGTTTATGTGGCAACTTTGGCAACTTAGGGTACTTAGCAGAGCTTTCTTTGAATGCAAGCATATCTGTTTCTAGAGCAAATCACTTTATTGATTGACCATAAGATTCATGGTCAATCAATAAAGCAATGGTTCATGAAGTTTAGTGAAAGAAGTTTAAGGAAAGATGCCATTGCCATTGCATAGAAGTGCAAGGTGAGGCAGCAAGTGCTGAAGTAGAAGCAGCAGCAAGTTATCCAGAAGATCTAATGAAGATATTAATGAACGTGGCTACACTAACAGCGTGTTTTAAGTGTAGATGAAACAGCCTTCTATTGTAAGAAGATGCTTTCTAGGACTTTCATAGCTAGAGAGGAGAAGTCAATGACAGGCATCAAAGAATAGGTTGACCCTCCTGTTAGGGCCTAATGCAGCTGGTGACTTTAAATTGAAACCTGTGTTCATTCACCATTTTGAAAATCTGAGAGCCCTTAAGAATTACACTAAACCTACTCTGCCTGTGCTTTATAAATGGAATAGCAAAGTCTGGATGACAGTACATCTGCTGACAGCATGGTTTACTGAATATTTTAAACCTACTGTTGAGACCTACAGCTGAGAAAAAAAAGATTCCTTTCAAAATATTACTGCTCATTGACAATGCACCAGGTCACCCAAGAGTTTTGATGGAATTGTATAAGGAGATGAATGTTTTCATTCCTGCTGATACAACATCAATACTGCAGCCCATGGATCAAGGGATAATTTTGACTTTCAAGTCTGATTATTTAAAAGAATACATTTCATGAAACTGTGGCTGACATAAATAGTCATTACCTTGATGGTTCTAGGTATGATAAATTAAAAACTTTCTGGAAAGAATTCCCCATTCTGGATGCCACTAAGAATGTTGATGATTCATGGGAGGAGGTCAAAAAATCAGTATTTGTAAGAGTATAGAAGAATTGATTCCAGTTCTCATGGATGACTCTGAGGGGTTCAAGACTTCAGTGAAGGAAATCACTGCAGATGTTGTGGAAATGGCAAGAGAACTAGAATTAGAAGTGGAGCCTGAAGAGGTGACTGAATTGCTGCAATCTCATGATAAAACTTGAGCAGATAAGAGTTGTTTCTTATCAATGAGCAAAGAAAGTGGTTTCTTGCGATGGACTCTATCTTGGTGAAGATGTTGTGAATGCTGTTGAAATGACAACCAAGGATTTAGAATAATCCATAAACTTAGTTGACAAAGCAGTGGCAAAGTTTGAGAGGATTGATTCCAAATTTGAAAGAAGTCATACTGTGGGTGAAATGCCATCAAATAGCATCACATGCTATAGAGGAATATTTTGTGAAAGGAAGTATCAGTTGATCTGGCAAACTTAATTGCTGTCTTATTTTAAGAAATTGCCACAGCTGCCCCAACCTTCTGCAGTTGCCACCCTGATCCATGAGCTGTTACTAACATCAAAGCAAGACGCTTCACCAGCAAAAAAATTAGGAGTCCTTGAAGGCTCAGATGAGCATATGCATTTTTTTTAGCAATAAAATATTTTCAAATTAATGTCTGTACACTTTTTAGACATAATGCTATTACACACTTAATTGACTATAGTGTAGACATAAGTGTTATAGGCACTGGAGAACCGAAAAATTTTCTGTGATTAGCTTTACTGTAATATTTGCTTTATTACACAGTCTGGAACCAAACCCATAGTATCTCTTAGGTATGCCTGTATAGCAAATTTCTTAAGAGTAGAGGACAAATCACATGCATCTGATTGAGGTTAAAATATGCCCCTGACCTTCATTTCTTTGCCTTCCCTCCCTCCCTGCACTCCTTCCAAATGGCTTGTGATTATTATTTTTTCATTCTTTTTCATTCCAGCAGAGCTGGTTTGGAATTCATGCTACTGAAAGAATAGCCAGTAGGAAAATGTGATGGGGTGATGTTTTGTTGGCATTTACCATTACAGAAAGTCACAAGAAAATGGGAGCCATTAGCAGCAGGGAAAGGAAAATGAGTTCTTTATCTGCGGAGGGCATCTGGTGGGGAGGGTCTGTGAAGATGCCGGGGGTGCATGGCTCTAGTGTGAAATGCCATTTGAAGGAGACTGAGAGCACATTTGCGCCTTCATCCCTGTCTGATGTTCTCACCACACACAAGTTTGTGAATAATTAAATTATTAGGAAGGGGAAAGTCATGTGTGGTGGTTCCTGCCTGAGGGTTAGGCAGACACACAATGAGGTCGATGCTTAGGGAGGCCAGTGGTCCAGGATGCTAGTCTGGCAGTGCCAGGGAAGGATCCTTCCTTTCAGTATGCAAACATTGTGAGAGAGTGGGGTGGAGGCAAGACACCACTTAGAAATCAGCACGTGTGAATTCTGCTTCAAACTCTGCCGCTAACCAGCTGTTTGCCCTTCCAGAAGTTGCTTCTTCATCTATAATGAAGGATGTTGCCAAGAGGATTTTAACTTTTTAAAAGATAAAGCTCATTTGAGACTGTAATGAAAGCTGTGGATTCTTTCCACAGAAAATGATGCATGTGTGTCGATGACATTTCACATACAACTTTGGCAAGTTTACAAATCTTTGGGGACTCAAGGATCCCAGCTTAAGAAGAAGTATTGCGTGAGATGGTGTCTGAGGTTTTTTTGTATCCCTACAATTGCATTTTTCTGAGACGTTGGATCTTGGAAGGAACCCAGAATGTCAGGTGGGCTCTCAATTCTACCCTGAACAACAGGCAAGCCTGCGCTGCCAGCATTTCATGCAGAAGGTGCAAGCAACATGGGAGACTCATGTGTTTTCTTCAAAAGACTCCATACTTCTTTTTCATTAGAGACAGGGTCTCAGTCTCACTCTCATCTAGACTAGGGTGCAGTGGTGCCATCATAGCTTACTCCAGCCTTGAACTCCTGGGCTCAAGTGATCCTCCCGCTTCAGCCTCTTGAACTGCTGGGACTACAGGTGCATGCCACCATGCCCGGCTAATTATATATAGTAGAGATGGGGTTTCACTATTTTGCCTAGGCTAGTCTTGAACTCTTGGCCTCACGTGATCCTCCTGCCTTGGCCTCCCAAAGTGCCGAGATTACAGGCATGAGGCACTGCACCTGGTCCTCTGTAACCTCTTGATGTGTTCATCGTAAGTGGGAAGAAACAGATAATAAATGCAAAGTATGTATAGCATGATGTCAGTGGTCAAGGCTTTGAAAACATTGATAAAGTACAGTGATACTGTAGACAGTGATGGGGCAGGTGCTGTCATCGAATTAGGGTGGTCGGATAAGGGATCTGAAGAAGAGGGGACGTGTGGGAAAAGATGTGAATAAAAGAATAGATTGAGGCTGGGCGCAGTGGCTCACGCCTGTCATCCTAGCATTTTGGAAGGGTGAGGTGGGTGGATCATTTGAGGCCAGGAGTTCAAGACCAGCCTGGCCAACATGGAGAAACCCCATCTGTACTAAAAAATACAAAAATTAGCCAAGTGTGGTGGCACACATCTGTAATTCTAGCTACCTGGGGGGCTGAGGCACAAGAATCGCTTGAGCCTGGGAGATGGAGGTTGTACCACTGCACTCCAGCCTGCACTACTGCACTTCAGCCTGGTCTGCAGAGCGAGACTCTGTCTCTTAAAAAAAAAAGAGGGTTTGAGCCATGCAAATCTAAAATAAGAGCATTATGTTCCTGGAGGTGAATGAGGGGAGGGGGATGAGAGGGAGGGGCAGGTGGGAGACAGGTTTGAGATACTGGCAGAGCTGGGGTGGGGGTAGTTCTGTGTCTACAGGAAGAGCAATTGTCTATACTCAAATAACATCTAATAATAAAGATTATTCATGAGCCACCCATTCATTTCGTAGTCTTGGTTCATTACCAGCAATGGGTTGCTTTAATAAGACAGTGGTCCTCAAACCTGGTTGTGTCAACAGCACCTGGATAGCCTGCTTTCTAGAGAACCATTGGAATCAGATATCCCTGGCCTTAGGGAGCTTAACAGTGGAGCATAGGGGATAGGATTATGTCTCGATTATTTTGTTCACATAGGAGAATTGCTGGTTTCATAAGAGAAGCACAGAAAGAGCCAAATAGAGTTTCAGGAGAGGAAGTAAGTACTTTCTATTGGAGAGGTCAGGAAGGCCCTAGGGAACAAGGCCAGTTTAATCACCCATGCAATGGGGATGTTATTAGAACCTCCACAGCATTGGAAGGACAAAGTGTATGAGAACCTAGAAAGCTTTCCACACAGGGCCTGGCACACACCTAGTAAGTGCTCAATAAAATGTAGGTGAGCATTTGACTTGGGTCTTAAAGAAGGGTTAGGATTTCTGAAATATAAAATGCTATCTATGGCCAGGCACAGTGGCTTGTGCCTGTAACCCCAACATTTTGGGAGGCTGAGGTGGGAGGATCACTTTAGCCCAGGAGTTTGAGAGCAGCCTGGGCAACATAGCAAGACCACAGCTCTGCAAAAAATTGAAAAATTAGCCTGGGTTGGTGGCACATGCCTTTGGTCCCAGCTACTCTGGAGGCTGAGGCAGGAGGATCTCTTGAGTCCAGGAGTTTGAGAGCAGCCTGGACAACATAGTGAGACCACAGTTCTGTATAATTAGCCTGGGACAGTGGCACATGCCTGTGGTCCCAGCTACTCTGGAGGCTGAGGCAGGAGGATTGCTTGAGTCCAAGAGGTCAGGGCTGCAGTTAGCTACAATCACGCCAGTGCACTCTAGCCTAGGCAACAGAGCAATAACCTATCTCAATGAACGAATGAATAAATGAGTAAATGAATGAATGAATGCTATCTACATAGTTTATCATCCAGATTTTTTAGCAATACAGTTTCCATGTAAAGAACTATTCAAATCAGAGCAGCCAGCTATTTTTTAAAAATCTGGCTGTTAGCTTTATGAATAGTCTTAATTAACAAGAGGATCAAGATTTTTTCGAAATCTAAATCCATCTGTATATAACCTTGCTCAGGAAACATTTTGTTCTTGACTTTGGCTTGTGTTTAATCTGATACATTTAAACTGTCTGTGTTATTTATTACTTCATTAATTGGAGCAGCTTTTAAGGACCAACTGTGGGCCAACATTGTGCTAAGGGCCATGGGCAGGTTTTGTGTGGGGTCCTGAGAGAGCTTACATTCTAGTCCAGGAAATAAGAAGTCTACACAAAAGTCAAATTATGTTGAGTCTTCATTATGTGGGTACCACCTAGGAAGGGGACTGGATGTACCTCTGCTTACAACATCTGGATCCCATTTCACTTGCAAAGTCTGTTTTGAAAGGAAATACCCAGATGCGTCACGTGACTGTGACCAATTCATCTGAAGTAACTAGAGAGTGTCGGAATAATTTTATTTCGATGCTTGCAAGAGAGAGGGTCGAAAACCTCTTGATGCTGGACTAGAGGAAGACGTTGGCAGGGAAGCTCTGTGTCAGGCCAGCTTGATTCTAGATGGGGCGGACACCATCCTCTACCCTTCCCTGCCATTGCATGGAAGTGCTCAGGAAATAGATTAAGGCACAAGAGCTTGGCATTGCTTTATTGACCCGAGGTTTGACTGCCAAAACCCTGAATAAGGATGAACCTACTGCTTGGAGAATATTCCCTGAGTGATTTAAAGGCTAGTCTCTTGGTTCCCAGAAAACGGCAAGGTTAATGGTGAGCAGAGTCTTTGAGGTTGCCCACAGCGGTCATGGGTGGGCAAGTTTGTTGGAAAAGCCCGCGTGACTGGACTCTCGGTGGAGGGGCAGGCGTGTGTTTTTGGAATGGAAGTTGGAAAGTTAAACTTTGGGCTCAGTGGGCATCTAATCAAGAGAGGAGTTTCCTGTGCATCAGGCCCAGACCTCGGAGACAGGGATGTCTCTGTGTTTCCAGCCTCAAAGGCATGGGCACCAGGACAGGCTGCAGTGACTTCCCCGGGTCTCTCTGATGTCCAGAGCTCTCCCTACCGAGATGTTTTGTTTCCCAGTAAAGTCAAGGGCCTCTTGAAAACAGGCACGGAAATGTAGCAAAAAAAGCTGATAATCTCCAGGTTTCAGCCCCTTCTGGCTGGTGAAGTTGTTTGTAACTTTTCCTCTGTGTGCATCTGGTAGTGTCCCTTTTCTGAAGGCTTTTAACATGTGAGAAACTGGAAACCTGGTTTTTTTATTTTTCTTTTTATTTTTACTAGTTTTTACTCTGTTTAGGGTCTGGCGTTTTCATTTTCCTCATGTTACATGAGGGTTTAATTAGCAACTGTCTTTGAAGTAGCCCTAGGGAAGAATAAACTTTCTTTGTGAATGCCTCCTTACCCCCCACAAAGAGAGGCAGTAATGCAAATTAAATGCATATCCAGAATTGCCTTCACTCTAATCCTGGCATCATAAACACATTTGTTCTTGGAAATGACTGTGGTGGAGCTGGACAGTTTTATGCTTCTTACTGTGGCCTTGGCAGAGTACTTGGCCTTGGCCTCTTTAGATGCACTAGGAGAGGGCGGAGAGTTTGATGCTTTGATTAGTAAACCTGTTAAAGGTTGTGTATCCCTTATCCAAAATGGTTGGGACCAGAAGTGTTTTGGATTTTGGATTTTAGAATATTTGCGTATACATACTGAGATATCTTGGGGATGGGACCCAAGTCTAAACATGAAATTCAGTTGTTTTCATATATACCTTATACACATAGCCTTAAGGTAATTTCATACAGTTATTTTCAATGATTTTGTACAGGAAGCAACATTTGTGTACACTGAACCATCAGAAAGCAAAATGCTCACTCTCATAGCAGTGTTCAAACAGATTCAGATTTTGGAGCGTTTTGGAGTTCAGGTTTCTGGATTAGAGATGTCATCCTGTACCAGGTTCTGGTCTCCCCTCTACCAACCAACCCCTCTGCTTTTAGAGAACAAATTCTTGGCTTTGCCTATTCCTCTTTGATCTTAACGTTGGATATTTCCCTCTGTGTCCTGGATGTTTGGTATCCAGGAGGTCACAGACAGGTAAGCTGGGACCCCGTGTTGGGTGTGTGTCTTGGGGTCAAGGGATCCTGGGCATGTGAGTGGGAAAGCCATTTCTGAGTACCTCTGATAAAGGGGAAGTGGCATTTTCACACCAAATGTAGGTCGTGTCTAATCTGGTAGTTCCCAATTTCAATCTCCTGTTCACCTCTTCAACATCCAGGCTTTTGACACACACTGTCAGTATCCCTAAGTATACACAGCGATTCCTGTACCTTCACTGTAAGACTCTGCCACCTGCCAACCCCCTCAGTCCCCTAGCCCCCAAGCCCCACTGCCAATTCTCTTAAAGCTTGCCTTCAACGCCATCCCCTGGTACCTCTTTTATCCTGTGGGAATAGAGTCTTATCAGTTTAGTGGTCATTGGTTGGTCATTCATCTTCCACAAACCACACACTTTGTCAGTGTGAAAGGGGACAGAGAGGATCAGGATGTCGGGTTGTGACACATGAGAGAGGCCCATCTGTCCCCGGCCGCTCCACTGAGGTCATGGCACAGCACAGAGGACCAGATTGGATGGCTAGAATCTGTGTCCTACCCTAACTTTGTTTTTATCCCCACACTGGCCAGCTGCAACATTGTTCTTGCCAGCAGAGGCTGGGGCCTGGAATGAAAGACTTCCTGTACTCCTGGCTGGACATTTTCCTCCCAGGCATCAGCAGATGAGCCTTTGGAAGAACGAGACATGATGTGTGACTAGGGGCTCTGGGAAAACATACCTGTTGTGGAGCTAGGGGAGTCCTGGACTCCATTTAGGAGAGGGAGTCATCCAGACCCCGTTGGGATACGGTGCTTCAGGCCAGGGAAGGCCCTAACAATGGCTCAGCTGGACTCTTTGTGTCTGTTTGAAAAACAGGGGAATTGGGTGACCAGTTTGATTTCAGCTTTAAAGCATGGATAAGCTAGGGTAACACTGCTGTCCACATATTCCGTGGGAACAGAGGGCCTTTGAACGGGGCAGTGTTCCTGGGTGAGGGTAGGATAGGGGTGGGGGCGTGTCTTTTCTCCTCTGTCCTGGATCCGTAGAGGCTGGGGAGAGAGAGGAACAGAACTTTTAGTGCTTCAAGTGTAGGAAGTGTTTCGTCTACACCCCGCCCCCCAGCACCCTGGCCATCGTCAGAGGCCGAGTAAAGTCACCAGGGCAACTTGTCCAGGATGTGATGGTTGCCATTCATTGTGAGGTGAGACAGTGACTCTCGGGAGGGCACAGATTAGGAGAAAGGAATTCTTCCCAAGCAGAGCAGGAGAGCAATTTACAACCTACTCAATCCCTTGGACATTGTGCTGTTTCTATTTCTAGCAGCAACATTGCTGACAACAGTATGTATGATTTAGAACCTTTAAATATAAAAAAAATTTATTAAAGCAGTATTGTTCTGTTTTTAATGAATATATAATTTCTATTACAATAATGACAGAAAGTGATAGCTATTAACTTTGATATTACTTACCCCGGTTTGGATACTAAACAAGGTTATTGTCATTTTTATATTAGACAATTAAAAGTAACACATCTCAAATTTTTTCTTAATCTTTTCAAACCCTGGAAATATATATACATACATACACACATATATATATATACACACACATATATGTATACAATATTATATATATGTATATGCAATATATGTGTATAAATATACATATATGCATATATGTGTGTGTATATGTAATATTCAATTTCTTATTAATGGGAGATTTTAAAAACTAGTTTGTGTCTAAGCAATTAATTGTATTGGTGATCTCTGGTCACCTTACTAATGAACAACTTAAAAAGGGGGAATTGTAGTTAGGGGTTTGAGTCAGGAGTTTACTGACATTACTACTCATGGGAGTTGCCCTGGCCAGTGGGATTCACTTGTTGGAGAGTCTGAGATTCTTCTTTCTGTGTGATACCAGCATCACATGTGCCAGACATCAGGCAAATAGTGTTGGTCTAATGCCTTTAGTTTCAGTGACCCAGAAATCGGCAGTCAAGCTCAGGTGCTTCTTGAGTGGGTTATGTTGGTGGAGAACAATGTGTCAAGGTTGATGGGAGAATATTATTGCCTAGGCCAGCACCTGTAAGAAGGGGACCACGTCTGTGATTTCAGAGAGCCATATGGTAGTTTTAGAGGGTGCAGTATGCATCACATTAATCTAACATTGAATCGTATAGTGAGGAAATGATTCTTTTAAAATTCTCTTTCAGTATTTCTGGTTTTACTAAATAGAATGGAACGTGTTAACAGCTCTCTAACCTTTGCAATCCCAGTCTTGCAGGCCACTGCAATTACTAAAATTGTTCTTTATTACCTTTTATTCAAGAGGAGTGGTGCTGGTTTTCCAATTACTGTAAAGAAATTGGCCGGGTCCAGTGGCTAACGCCTGTAATCCCAGCACTTTGGGAGGCCGAGGCGGGAGATCTAGACCATCCTGGCTAACACAGTGAAACCCTGTCTCTACTAAAAATACAAAAAATTAGCCAGGCATGGTGGCACGTGCCTGTAATCCCAGCTACTCAGGAAGCTGAGGCAGGAGAATCACTTGAACCGGAGAGGCAGAGGTTGCAGTGAGCCGAGATCGTGCCATTGCACTCCAGCCTGGCTGCCAGAGGGAGACTCTGTCTCAAACAAACAAAAAAATTGTTTAAATTGATTTCAAATAAATCTAAATGATGTACCTATGAGAAAAACAGTGAGCTCGTTTAAGAGAATAGTGAGTAACTAAGTATCACAGGTGGTGTGCTGTTGGAACTGAAATCATGGAGGTAGGCACATGAACACACAGAGCCTGGGAGATCCTGACCCAGGTTATTGGTGTCTCTGGAATTTGTTTTCAAGTGGGTTTCATGAATCTTTTCTTTGGTGAAGGTTATATTTTTGTAGGTTTTTTTCAGAATTGTTGTGACCTGATTAAGTGACAGGGACTCTCCTGCCTTCGTGGACAGGAATGGAGTGTGGAATCCCCGGGTGCCCTCAGGTTGGCCACACAGGCTCTGATTATCACAGGGCAGCCCTGTAGGGCCCAGGGTGGCTGCAGAGATCAGCTTCTCCCTGGTTACCGCACACATGCCACCACAGCCACTGTGCCCTTACAGTTCTATTTCATGCTGCTCTCCTCTGTAGTGCCTCTCTGTGGTGTCTGGATCTTGCCATGGTCCAGGGACACCTGGATTGTTTCAAGGGGGCATCCCCAGTGTCACCTTACTAGTGGCTAGGAGATGTTCCCTATCCCTAACTAGTAGGGTCTTTTAAGTCCATCCTGTGGTGTTTATGACACAGTCAGCTGTATGCTGGGGGCAATGGAGAATGCAGGAGAAGGTGATAGCATTGTTCACTCTCCCATTGTAGGGATACATCTAACATAGAAGGAAACACTAATCAATTTGCCACAATTAAGGACTGTCTTGTGTGGTGCCTCTGTGGCAGTGCTGTGGCTCTTCTAGGGAGAGGCTTGAAGGCTAGAGCAGGAAGGTAGGCTTCTAGGAAGACAGCTTAGGTGGCAGGGCCTTGAAGGCTGGGTAACTAAAATTATAATCATTGTAATCAAAATAATGCAGGCATGTAGTTTTTAAAAATCCAAGAAGCTTTAACAGGCTTATAATGTATAAGGTAACACTTTCCTTCCTTTCCTTCTCACCCAAATCTCACTGATACTCCTTTCTAAAGAGGGTTCTTTTGGTATTCATATTGGTGACTCTAAACATGCTTATTTTGCTGTCTTGTGATTCATCAGTTTTAGGCATTATTTACTGATATCCGTTATCTGTTGGGAGATGAGTATCTGCTGTTCTACCTGGTTACTTCCCCTACCCTCTGAGTCACAATTTCTTTGTTAAATTCACATTCCGTGTTTATGATATTATGACTATGCAGATATTCTTGGCTGAATAAAGTACGTATTATGACTCTGAGCCCTTCCTTGTACAATTTCCTTTTTTCTGGAGTTAATAATTGCTTCATTTCTGTGTCCTCCAATACATCCCCTCTGATAATCTGTCAATGGCATTTTTTTTTTTTAAATTAAAAACCTCATTTCTGGAACACTTTTCCTGTTATTTCAATCTGGCATGGTTGCTCTTTATATCTGTCCATGGCTGTCGTCCGAGACCTCTTGTCCTCCTCATTTTGGGAATTCCCTTTTCCTACCTCCATTGTTGGATTTTGTCCTTTTTCTTCTCGGTTTACTTATTTGTTTTTCTGGATTGCATCCTGTAGTAACTCTTTAAGGAGAAGTTCCATGGTAACTTTTGAGAGCTTAAATGTCTGAAAGTATCGCTATTCCACCCTTCCACTTGCTTGATAGTTTGCACATAGAACTTGAAGATGATTTTCCCATGGGAATAATGCATATGTAGTAATCTGTTGTCCTCTGGGGTCTGTGTGTGTGTGTGTTTTGTTTTGTTTTTTGAGATGTTCACAACCACTCTTGATTTTCTGTCCTCAACTGTGACCCGGTTTTTCTTTATGGAAGGTTCTAGAATCTTCTCTTTATTTCTGTGTTGGTATGCCTTGATAGGAATCTTCTTTCAGTTATTTGTGTTAGGTGTTCATTGATTCCAGAAAGTTGTGCTCTTTACTTGGAAACCATCTTGTGTCATTTAAAATATTTGCTTCTTGCTCATTTTGTGTATTCTTTGTGAAATTTCTAATAGATGTTGGCCTTTGGAATTGACTTAGTTTTCTTCCTTTTTTTCTATTGTCTTTCTCTTTGTTTCACAGACATAACATTTCATCTTACTTCTCTGCAGATATCAATGATTATTTCAATATTATTGTTATTATTTTAGTTTTTCCTGTAATATTTACACTACTTCTTTTTCTGCCAGGTTTTTCTTTTCTTTTCATGTGTGTGTGTGTGTGTGTGTGTGTGTGTGTGTGTGTGTGTCTATGTGTGTTTGTGTTTGTATACTTCCTGTTAGAGAATTTCCCCAATGGTTCCCTGGTCCTTGGCCGCTTGTTCCTATATAAAGGTGAGAAACTGAAAGTTGATTGAATGCTCTGTGTATGGCTAGGTATGTTGATGGGTGGACTGCACACTTAACTGGCCCCCCGCCGCCCTCTTTCTCAGGACTTTTCTCAAATGCCTTTATCTGTAGAAATTTCTCTGGGGCAATTCAGGTTCTCCAGGAAAGATTTCCTAGTTTCATGCTGAGGCAGAAGACACTTGCTGCTAGGGCTCTAGGTCTGAAGCGGGAGGGGCTGCGGTCTCAGCACATTTCATGTGTCCTGTTACCCCCCAGCACTCCACGAGTGCCTGGTGTCCCTCAGACCAGAACATCTCTCATTCATTTTTTTTTTGAGGGGGAGGGGGCAGAGCCTTGCTCTGTTGCCCAGGCTGGAGTATGGTGGCACAATCCCAGCTCAGTTTTTTTTTTTGGGGGGAGAGGGGGCAGAGCCTTGCTCTGTTGCCCAGGCTGAAGTATGGTGGCATAATCCTGGCTCACTGTAACCTCCGCCTCCTGGGTTCAAGTAATTCTCCTGCCTTAGCCTCCCGAGTAGCTAGGATTACAGGTCATCATGCCTAACTTATTGTTGTATTTTTGTAGAGATAGGGTTTCACCATGTTGACCAGGCTAGTCTTGAACTCCTGACTTCAGATGATCCTCCTACCTCGGCCTCCCAAAGTTCTGGGATTATAGGCATGAGCCACTGCACCTGGCCTCTCATGTAGTTTTTTACAGAGGATAAACTTTCCTGTCTTCTGTGGGGGTGGAGAAGGAATTGTTATCTGGATGTGTGGAGGGGGTGGGCAGGGATGATGGTCATATGTCCCATCTCTCAAATTTCCCTATTTTTTAGCCATCTGCCTCTCCAGTCTGTCCCTAATTGGGGCCATTCTACTTGTATCACTTTATTTCTACATTTGATTTTTCAAACCCCCTACTATTGTTGGGTATTTAGCTTGCTTGCTGTTTCTCCCAATTATTACTAAACTTTGTGTTTAATTCACCTTGTCTTTCTATTTCCAAAGGAATATATCTGATAAGTGAAATTGTTAGATCAAAGAATAAGACTATTGAAAATACTTGGAGCTTTTTAAAAGCTTCAGCTACATTCTGTGAAATCTTAAGTTCCACTTCTGCTACCTACCACCATCATCATCTCCATCACCAGCCCATCATCATCGTCATCTCCATCACCATCCATCATGATTGTCATCTCCATCACATCCCATTATCCTCTCCATTACCATCCCATCATCATCACCTCCATCACCATCCATCATCACTGTCATCTCCATCACCAACCCATCATCATCATCATCATCTCCATCACCATCCCATCATCATCATCATCATCTCCATCACCATCCCATCATCACTGTTGTCATTAGCTGAGTCCTTACAGGGTCCTTTGTGATCACTTTTCATTCTCATCTCATTTAATCCTCACAGCAGTCACGCATAAAGTACACAGTTATACCCCAGATTGGCAGAGAAGAAAATGAAGACTTAAAGAAGCGTAATAATCTTTCCAGAGTCCCAGGGTTCGTGAGTGCTTGGAGCTGGGATTCATATCCAGGCTCGCTGATGGCATAGTAACGCCTATCCTATCAGCTCCCCACTGCCAGGGCTGTGCTGACCCATGCCAACCAAGACGCATCTTCAGGGCCTTTGGTATTGAAGAAAGTGCTCTGAATCTTACTTTCTCTCCTGCTCTCAGCCCTAAAAGATAACAGAGAGCATTGCTTTTTTGCTAGGGGTTTTGTTACTTCTAAGGACACTATTTTCTCTGAAGGAAAAAGGATGAGTTGGTGATCTCGCTTTCTTCCTGCTGGTCCACTCGGCACTGTTGCTAGAGAGAACAGTGCTGTCCTCAATGCCCTGGCATATGGTTAATGCTTTGGTTTGCTTTCTAGGGTGGCTGTGGATTTGTCTTTCTTTGAATAATTCCAGTATTATTTCAAATGGGATCTGAAAGGCAGACCATAGTCTTGAGGGCTGTGCCTTATCACTTATGAATTGTTCCCAAACCCTGCCTTTAAAATAAATGGAAATATAATTCAGTGGGTCATATTATGTTCACTTCTAGGCTGGGGGGGATATGAGAGCTCTCCTAGGAGTCAGGTGGCCTGAACCAGCCCCTGACTCAGATGGTCCTTTATTTTCTGAACTATGAATAAAAGCGTGATATGCCCTGTCTCTAGCTGTTTCACAGGAGTTCCATGAGAATAAGTAAGAAGATCTCTGATTCATTCTTTTACACTCTAATCTGATAGGATGAAGACCAGGAATCATAATTATTGCCGCATTAACACACTGAGGTAGAGCACATTAGAAATTCTTCCTTCCTTTCTACTCTCCCTTTCTTCCACCTGTTCCTCACCTCCAGCAGGGGCTCCTGGCCGCCTTGGGCTATGTGTTCTCATCTTCAGTAAATACCATGCCCACGGCAGCTCAACGACACTTTCATAGAGACTGTAGGTCCTCAGCATTTCCCTGCCTGCAGGCAGATTCCCATCGGCAGTGAGGCCGCAGTGTGTGAAATTTGCCAAAAGTGTCTTGTGTGCTTGGTGCCCTTGGCAGCTACGTGCCCAGCAGATGACACCCTAAGTAACCCCCTTCCTGAAGGGCTCCTCACCCCACCTGGAGTACTGCTCGCCCAGTGCCCATGAAGTACGTCCGTGGAAAGTCCTGGAACTTTTTTAGTAGAGACGGGTTTTGCCATGTTGACCAGGCTGGTCTCAAACTCCCAACCTCAGGTGATCTGCTCGCCTAGGCCTGGGATTACAGGTGTTAGCCACCACGCCTGGCCTTCCCTCATGTCATAAATCCATACCGTGGACTTCTTTCCAGGTCAGCAAATATAGATCTGATTCACTTTGCTTTAAAAGGAGCTAATTCATCCATCCTTGCTTGGGCCTAGTGGCTTACCTGGGAGCCAAGATTTGGAATAGGTTTTTAGAGTCTCAGTCCCGTAAATAAAGTACATGTGCTGGAATGTTTTGTGATTGGGAATATTAATATGTGAAGGTTATTTTTGTTTAGAAATTTTATATTAAATATAGAGACAAAGTATTACTACTTTGCCCAGGCTGATCTTGAACTCCTGGCCACAGGTGATCCTCCCACCTTGGCCTCCCAAAGTGCTAGGATTACAGGCATGAGCCATTGTGCCCGGCCCTAATCTTCTTTGTCATATCCATATGTAAACAAATACCTCTTTTTCATTGTGTGGCATATATTATGGACATTCTTATATCCATGAGAAAAAGTGCAAGGAAGTATGTTGCTCTGAATCTTACTAACTTGTAGGTGGAAAAGGTACAAATGAAGTAAGGATACTTCAACTAGCGGAGAGAAACTTTAAAATAGATACGGCTGAGGGATGATGGACTAGAAATTATAGAGGTTGACGTGAGGCTCTTCTCTGCGTTGAAAGACATGCATCGTATTTTCTTCCTATAATGCATTGGATGTAAAAACAGCCAGAAAGGCAACCGCCATGTGTTTTATAACAAACCAAATAATACAGAAATGTATAAAGAAAAGGTTACTATGTTCGTTGGCCTCACCTTTGCTCTGGGCCACCCTGGCACCCTTCTCAGGAGAATGATGTTAAGAAAGTCATCTGCCCTGTAGCTTAACCATCAAGAAACCTCATAATTCAATTAACAAAAGGGCAATTACTTGAAAAGGTGTTTCTCCAAAGAAGGTATGCAAATGGCCACGAAGGTATGCAAAATGGTATCCAAAGAAGGTATGCAAAATGGCCATATGAAAAGATTCCCTGCACCACTAAGCAGTATGGTAATGCAAATCAAAACCACAATGAAATATCGCCTCACATCCGTTAGAATGTCTGCTATTAAAAAAAAAAAAGTCATCCAGGATGTGGAGAAATTGGAACTCTTGTGCACTGCTGGTGGGAACAGAAAATGGTACAGCCCCTACGGAAAACATTGTGGTAGTTCCTCAAAAAATTAAAAATAGAATTTCCGTGTGATCCAGCAATTCCATTTCTGGGTATATCCAGAAGAACTGAAAGCAGGGTATAGAGGAGCTATTTGTACACTCATGTTCCTGGCAGCACCATTCACAATAGCAGAATGTGGAAGCAACAAAATTGTCCCTGTATGGATGAAAGGAGAAACAAAATGTGGTCTGTACATACAAAAGAATATTATTCAGCCTTAAAAAGGAAGGAAATTCTGACACATGCTACAACATGGATGAACCTTGAGGACGTTATGCCGAGTGAAATAAGCCAGAAACAAAAAGACACTGTGTGATTCTACTTATATGAGGTCCCTAGAATAGTCAGATTTATAGAGACTGAAAGTTAAAAGGGAGTTACAGGGGTTGTGGGGGGTGGGAGTCTGGAGAGTGAATGGGGAGCTACTGCTGAATGAGTACAGAGTTGCAGTTTTGCAAGATGAAAGAGTTCTGGAGATTGGTTGCACAACTATGTGAATAAACACCACTGAACTGTACAATTGAAATGGTTTTAAGATGGTAAATGTTATGCTATGTTAATTTTATGACAATTAAAAAATAAGAAAAACTGAAGTCATTTAGCAGATAAAAATAAAACAAGAAAAATTGAATCAATTAAAACAGATAAAAATAAAAATTAAGAAAAAAGTAAAAGAAAATTTAAAAAGAGGATAGTATGTATCCTCCACACTAATTGTAATGCTTATATAAGCCAAATGTGTGTATAGGCTGCTTTTTGCTTCCTGTTGACTTTTAACATAATTTTAAAAGGATCATATTACATATGTTAGCAACTTCCTTCTCCCTCACCTTTTTTTTTTTTTTTTTTTGACAGAATCTCACTCTGTCACCCAGACTGGAGTACAAGTGCCATGATCTCGGCTCACTGTAACCTCCATCTCCCAGGTTCAGATGATGCTTATGCCTCAGCCGCCTGAGTAGCTGAGATTACAGGTGTGTGCCACCGTGCCCGGCTAACTTTTTGTATTTTTAGTAGAGACGGGTTTTGCCATGTTGGCCAGGCTGGTCTCAAACTCTCAACCTCAGGTGATCTGCTCGCCTAGGCCTGGGATTACAGGCACGAGCCACCACGCCTGGCCTTCCCCCATGTTTTAAATCCATACTATGGGCTTCTTTCCAGGTCAGCAAATATAAATCTGACTCACTTTCCTTTAAAAGGTGACTAATTATCTATGGGATGTGTGTACCATGATTTATTTCATGTTTCCTTTTTCTGAACCTTCAGGTTATTTCCAGTTTTGTTACCACTACAAACAGTGCTGCAATTAACAGCCTTTTGTTGTGGTTGCTCTGACTTCTGCCAAGTTTCAAAAAGTGTTGCTAGGTCAAGAGTAGTGCCAGATTATTTTCTAAAAAGTCCAGAGCAGCTCATGTTCATACCACACTTCATGAGAAGCCTGCCTGCTGACCGCCCACAAGGGCCAGGTACTGAAATCTGCAGGTGGAAAATGGCTTCCTGTGATCTTTCAAACATGTAGTTAGGAAGTTGAGTAGCCTTTATAAATTTTTTACTTAACATGCATTTTTTTTGGATATGATAAAAAATAGGGAGTCTAATTTTGCTTTCTTTTTGGGTGAATAGCCAATTATACCATGCTGTTTATTAAATCATTTTCCCACTAATTTAAAATACATGATTATATACATTTGAATACTTTCTTATTTGATTCCATTAATTTATTTTTTCATTTCTGTGTCAGTGCGAGATTGCTTTGGGTATATAAACCTTATAGAAAATGTCTTGAAAGCAAAATCCCTTGCCATTTTTCCCTTCTCAAAATGTTGTCAACTCTCATAGATATTTTTTCCTTCTTATGAACTTTTAAACCATTTGTTCAGTTATTTTAAAAAGTCCAAATGAGGTTCTAATTCTATTTAAATCTACTACATATAATCTGGTGTGTGTATATATTTGTATGTCTCATTGTGTTTTATGACTAAAGGTATCCTCATCTTTGTCAAGCAAACTATACAGTATTAGATAATGCTTTCTCTAATTTTCTAAGCACCCACTAATAATTTAAAGCTGGGATATGAAGGTGTTTCTCTGTGCTTTTGTTTTGTTTTGTTTTTTGATACAGGGTCTCACTCTGTCACCTGGGCTGGGGTGCAGTGGCAGGATCATGGCTCACTGCAGCCTCCACCTCCCAAGCTACAGTGATCATTTCACCTCAGCCTCCTGAGTAGCTGGGACCACAGACACGCACCACCACACCTGGCTAATTTTTTGTAGAGATAGGCTTTTGCCATGTTGCTCAGGGTGTTCTCAATCTGCTGGGGTCAAGCAATCTGCCCACCTCAGCCTCCTAAAGTGCTGGGATTACAGGTGTGTGCCACTGCACCTGGCCATTTTCTGTGTTTTTGAAACACATGTTTACTTATTTAATGAAAATAGAACATAATATACTAAGATATTTCAGCATAGTTTTTTCTGCTTAGGAAAAATTATGGCAATTTTATAAGTAACTGTCTAATTTAATATCCATACGTGATACGGGCAGATGTGCCCACAAATTGGGGCTTAGCCTGGGAGGGTTCTTGGCTTCACCAGGATGGAACTGAAGGGCGAGCCAGTGGTGTTAAACAGTAACTTTGACTGAAGTGGCAGTGTACAGCAGTAGCAGAGGGACTGTTCCTCATGGCTACCCCATAGGCAGTGTGCCCAGAGTGGCAGCTCTGCTTCTACAGTAATATTTATACCTACTTTTAATTATAGACAGATTAAGGGGCAGAGTATGCAGTAACTTCTAGAAAAAGGGTGGTAGCTTCTGGGTTGCTGGGTTGTCTCCATGGAAAAGGGCAGTAACTTTCAGGTGTTGCTGTGGCAGTGGTAACCTGACATAAATATGTCGAGGCAGGTCTCCCTTTAATTTTTCATTTTCAAGCTATTTAAAATGGTTTTTAACTTTTTTCCCAAGTTTATTCTTCCAGATACATTTTATTACCATTTTTGTATCATTTTCTAAAAACCTTTTTATATTTCAATTAGAATTTCACTTAGTCTGTGTTTTATTTAGAGAATTGAACTCTTTATAAGATTACTTTTTTTCTTACAGGAACATGGTGTGTGTCTATTTTCTTGGGTCTTCTTTCAATCTTTTAAACAAAAATATTTGTGAGCTGGGTGCAGTGGCTCATACCTGTAATCCTAGCACTTGAGGAGGCTAAGACAGGAAGATCACTTGAGCCCTGGAGTTCAAGACCAGTCTGGGCAATGTAGTAAGACCTCATGTCTACCAAAAAAAAAAAAAAAAATTGTGATGCAAGAATTTTAAACTCAGTTGAACTTGAAGGCAACGAAAAGTCACAGATACAGGAACCAGAAAGAATGCCACACATACGTTTCTTGACTTAAACAAATTACTTGCAGTCAGGTGTTGTGGGTCATGCCTGTAATTGCAGCACTTTGGGAGGCTGAGGAAGGCAGATCACCTGAGATCGGAAGTTCAAGACCAGCCTGACCAACATGGTGAAATCCCGTTTCTACTAAAATTACAAAAATTAGCTGGGCATGGTAGTGGTCGCTTGTAATCCCAGATACTCAGGAGCTGAGGCAGGAGAGTCTCTTGAACCTGGGAGGCAGAGGTTGCAGTGAGCACAGATCATGCCAGTACTTTCCAACCCAGTGACGGTATGAGACGCTGTCAAAAAAAAAAAGGAAAGAAAGAAAGAAAAAAAAAGACAGTGCAGTTCAGGTGAATTTAAGTTTTCATTTCTTCTAAAATTAAGTCATAGAATTAATGATTTATCTTTCTTCAGACTGGAAGAAGAAATGTGATTGAAAAGAATCTTCCATATCTTTGCTTTGAGTTGGTTGCAACTAATTATATCTTGAAAAGAAAATTTTATTTGGTTGCTAACATTATATATATATCTATGAAGAACTTTTTTTTTAAGTTTTTTATTTATTTATTTTTATTATTATTATTATTTTTTTTAAAGACGGGGTTTCACCATATTGGTGAGGCTGGTCTTGAACTCCTGACCTCAGGTGATCCGCCCGCCTCAGCCTCCCAAAGAGCTGGGATTACAGGCGTGAGCCACCGCGCCCGGCTGAAGAACTTAAATATATCAGAGGGTCATGCTAACCCTCTGATATATTCATATGTATGTATTATCGTTCATTCTAACCCTCTGATATATTCATATACAATAATTAACAGACCTGAATGTTTGCTTTCTTGTTTGACTGACCGATTCATTCATTCCTTCATTGCATAAATGTTAATTGATCATTTGTTTTTATTCTTCCACTGTTTTTATTGTTTACTTTAAAAGTTTTATTTAATACAGGGTAAAATTTATTATAGAGATCACTTATGTGGTCCTTGAAAAAAATGGTTCCAGCTTGCTCATCCTAGACTGCCTCTGATTCTCTGTATGGTTTTAAGCAAGCTACTTCATTCAGGTGATAGTTTTCTTACAAGTGAAAACAGCAATTGGATCTAGAATTACCTTCAATAAGAATCAGCAAGTATAGAGCCAGGGTTGGACATAAACAGTCTGAGTCCAGAGCTGGTGTGATTAATTATTATGTAATACTGCAGACCTCTTAATCTCTCAGAGATTATGTTTCTTTATCTGTAAAATGAGGACCATGAACTCTTTCTTCTCTGCTGGTTTGTATGAGGCTCACGTATAGTAATGCAGGGAGGGGTTTTGTAATGTCATCTCTGAACCAGGAGTGCCAATGGTATCTGGGAATGTGCTACAAACACATGGGCCTTATTCCCAAGCTACTGAATCAGAAACTGGGTTTGGGACCCAGCAATCTGTGTTGGAGCAAGTGTCTCACGTGATTCTGTTGTGTGCTAAATGTTGCAAACCACTGGAATAATACCTATATGTAGGTTTGTGTTAACGTGCAATCAGTTATGTAAACAGGATTTTTTTTGTCATTATGATCCTCCCCCGCATGTATATATATACACATATATGTCTAATTGTTCTTTGTTGTTTTAATTAAACATTGAATGCATAAAAAATACGTACACCAGGCTGGGTGCAGTGGCTCATGCCTATAACCCCAGCACTTTGGGAGGCCAGGGTAGGGGGATTGTTTGAGCCCAGGAGTTCAAGACCAGCCTGGCCAATGTGGTAAAACCCTGTCTCTACTAAAATTACAAAAATTAGCTAGATGTGGTGGTACATGCTTGTAATCCTAGCTACTCTGGAGGCTGAGGCAGGAGAATCGCTTGAACCTGTGATGGGAGATTGCAGTGAGCCAAGATGGTGCCAGTGCGCTTTAGCCTGGGCAACAGTGTGAGACTCTGTCAAAAAAAAAAACCAAAAAACAAAAAACTATTAACATCATTTGCAAAGAGTAAGAAGAAAAACAGTGGTAAAAGCACCTACATATCCCTGTCAAATGAATTGCAAAAAATATGGTTCTCAATATATTAATTGTATATTCATGCTCTTCCCTAATTGTCTGACACCTTGGCCCCACCCAGGATGGGTAAGCTTTTGAAAGTACTTTTTCTAGATTCCACAGTAACCTCTGACATTTATCTTCAGATTCTCTGTTCCTCAGTGATGATCTCTGTCTATAACAGAGTCTTAGCTCAACAGAGTCTTAGATGTGACCGTCTTAATCTTAGATTGGTTCACCTTTTGTTTAATAAGGATGTGTACCAAGAAGAACCTGATAAGGGTACTTCATTTGCTTTGGAAAAGGTGTTCTGCGCTGGGTATTTTCCTTCATCATTAAAGCCCTGCAGTAGTTGTCATGAGTAGTTTTTTTCTGTTTTACTTTTTTCCTATTTTGCTTAATAAGGAAGATATTCATTGAGAAAAATAGTTGCCAATGAAATTATAGGCTTAAACAATATTAGCATGTGTATCATTGATATTACATGCAGCCTGAGGGTCCTGTAATGAGTACATGACTGAGGCCATCTTTAGTATTCTGAATAATACCCTGGTTCCTCATTGAATTGTTGCAGAAATGCTTGGAAGGGGCAGCAAGAAATGATGGATGTATTAAAATATTCCCTGCGCCTGGTCGTGCTTCTTAGAGGTGCTTTGTACATAGCTGCCTGAAATAAAATGGCTTTGCTGTAATCAAGGACACCTGCATTTCATTGTCCCTCTACCATTACCTTGGAAGGACTTTTGAGGCTGATTTGTTCTGTGACCTCTTCAGTCCTTCCTGATTCACAGTTTTAATTGACCAACTCCCACTGGTTTATTGATGAGGAGGTGGTGTTCATCTTCACCATGCCCCTAATGGGAAGCTGGACAGGGCGAGAAAGGGGAAGGAGTGGAGAGGAGGAGACTACTCTTTACTCACTGTCTGCCAGGTGTTAGTCATAGTTCTAGTCCCTGCACACATTCTCCTTTTGGGGCTTCACAAAACTGTATGAAGATTGTACTGTTGCCTCCCTTTTCCAGATGAGGAAGCTGTGGGAAAAAAACTCCTCATGATTATGTACCATAGACTTTTTTTTTTTTTTTTTTTTTTTTTTTGAGACGGAGTTTCGCTCTTGTTACCCAGGCTGGAGTGCAATGGCGCGATCTCGGCTCACTGCAACCTCCGCCTCCTGGGTTCAAGCAATTCTCCTGCCTCAGCCTCCCGAGTAGCTGGGACTACAGGCACGCGCCACCATGCCCAGCTAATTTTTGTATTTTTAGTAGAGACGGGGTTTCACCATGTTGACCAGGATGG